>CAUYQG010049411.1:0-17200 GCA_963574415.1 Tarsius wallacei | reverse complement strand
AGGCTGAGGTGAGTGGATTGCCTGAGCCCGCGGGTTCGAGACCCGCCTGGGCAAGCGAGACCTCATCTCTACAATAAATGAAAAAAAGAAAATTAGCCGGGCGTGGTAGGGCATGCCTGTAGTTCCAGCTACTGGAAGGCTGAGGCGGAAGGATAGCCGGAGCCCAGCAGGTCGAGGCTGCGGTGGCGGGAAGCGGCCACTGCACTCCAGTCTGGGCGACGGATGAGACGCCAACTTTAAAAAAAAAAAAAAAAGAATAGCTCCAGTTCACCCATTATTTAGCCCTTTTTATGCTTGAAGATTTTCCCTCCCTATCAAGATGCATGGTCTTCTAGTTCTTTCAAGTTTTCTTTCCATTTTTCCAGCACTTAATTGATCTTTCCCTAGCTCCACTGCTTAACCAAGTGATTGACCCTGAATTAGTTTCTTGAGTATTATTATTAGTTTCTTGATTATTCCCACTTGAAAAATGGAAATACTCCTAGTATTGGGGAGTTACATGAATACATCTATATGAGTGCTTAGCATATAACCTGCAAACTTGAAATCAATGAATGTCAGTGTCATCACCATTGTTCTGGGTCTAAGCCCTGTCTCTTACAGCTCCAATGCTCCAGCATTATGGGTGCTATGTCCTAGTGAGGCTGGGGAGGAGAGGAAGAGATTGGTGGGACACATGGCTGATTGAAACTCATCTAATTCCACAGTCTGATTTGAGCTGCTATTCTTAGCCTCCTTCACACCAAATCTTTTTCCTGGTACTGCTGAGAAGCTTCAGAAAGTTCAGGCTAAAGTTAGAAATCTAAATCTGTGTCTTTGGAAGTCCACCCACTCTTCATCTTTGGAAACTGTTCTTCGGGGCTGACACTGGAATTTCAAGGGTTATCTGCTATTTTTATATGTTCATTGTCTCTTTGCTGAAATAAACCATAGGTGCTCTCCCAGCAGCCAGACTCGATACTGGTAGGTTCTGCACTGAAGCATGTTTCAGATCAATATTACCTCTACTGTCTACCCCTGTATCCCAGAAACTACCTGCAAATAGGTTTGCATTTCTTGCTTCTTTCATACCTCATTTGCTTAGGAGAAAGCGGGCAGCTTCTCATCCATATTAAAAACCCATGGCACTTTTCCCTTCACTGGCTCCTCTCCCCTGCCATTTGCAGACCTCGCTAATAGCACCACACGGTAAGTCTCTGCTCCTATTGAGGGTGCACAGAGTAACTCAAGCTGTCCCTAGTTCTTTCTTCCCTGACCTCAAAAGGAAATAGCTCTGGTCACAAGACAAACTTCCCTTTCCGTAAAGTGGGGGAAAATCTGCTGGACTTTGTTTGCTTTCAAGCCTGATCTGTTTTCTCCATGTGTGCAGATGCGATATGATTATTACTACATTTCTTTGTGGACACCAACTACTGTCCCTCACACAGTCTAGAATCAAAAGCCAGCCCAGAGGGTAACAGGACTTGTGATGCATTGAATTCAGCAGTTCAGCTCCTCTCTGTATGCAACACCAAGGCTAGTATTTTCATCTCACTTAGTGATGTAGGAGGACCTATAATAATTACAGCTAAGATTCAGTGTTACTAATGCGCCTGGCACTGTGCTAACTAAATGCTTTACATAGAATCTTATCTAAATGTCCATTTGTGTTCTTGTTTTGCAGAGAAGAACCTGTGGGATCTAAGACTTAAGAGATATGACATAACTAGTCTTAGGTCACAGGGCTGGTCAGAGGGAGAGTAGAGATTCAAACCAGAACTTGGGAAGCACCTGTTCATTACATATGGACATTTTGCTTGGAAAGTCAGGGCTGTTTGGGGGGCAGTTATGGACCCAGGGCCCTCCTGAAGCCATGTAGCTCATTTCCCTAACCCTAGGTAGACGTCACACAGCCGTTCCATTAAGATGTTGCTTCTATTTGTAAGTAGTTGTCAGTTATTCCACAGCCTAGCCTGGCAAATCTGTAGGAATTTTGTGATCCTTAAGCAGGGGATTTTAGCCTTAAGTTTCTGACTATTCCTGTCTGAAAGAAATCTGTCTGCTGAAAATTGAACCAATGTTATTTTCTGTTTAGCTTCTTATGGGTAGGAAATAAATCCAGAGAAGTTGCCACTTGAAACTGGAGTGCACATATGGTGCTAGTCTTAGGACTACTGTAGATCCAAAGAAAGATTTTATTACCAATCTTATTACAATATTTATTTTGCTTATTATCATATGAATTGTAAAGTAAGAAGTGGCAATGACTTTGGTTAAGTCCTTTTTTTAATGACCTTGCCACTCAAAATGTGCCCAAGGACCTGCAGCATCAGCATCCATCACCTTGGAGCTTGTCATAATGCAAAATCTCAGGTCCCATCCCAGACCTGTGAAAGCAGAATCTGCATTGAACAGCATCCCAAGGTTTTTCATGTGCACATAAAGTTTGAGGGGCACTATTTTATGGGACTTAAACCTTGAGGGCAGAGTACAGATGGCTTAGCTGTTAAGGTGATTGTTTGCGATGCTGGCTGCACTGTAAAGTCACTTGAGGAACTCTGGGACCCATGAAAGCCTGGGTTCCACTGCTGGAGATTCGAGGTGGAGTCTAGGTGTGTTTATGAAAAGTTTCTTGGGTGATTCTTATATCAGTGCCCAGCACCTCTGCCCATAGGAGTTCTAGTTCTGGAGCGCACTGTCAGTTGTCATTCAGATGTGGGCATGTGAGGACAAGATGCTGTCTGTCTCTCGCTCTGTTGGACTCTCTAAGGCAGAACAGATATAGATGAGGCTGTAGATATGTCTCTGAGAAGGCAATGAAAGGTGAGCCATGGGACTATGTTTGACTATGTTGACAGCGCTTGGAAAAATGCACCAACTTCTTCCAACTCAGTGCACAAAGTGTTCATGGAGAAGATGTAATATCTTTCATCCACAATTTTAGCATCTTTCATTCAGGACATGTGCCTGTTTTAGGGTTGCCAGATCTGGCAAATAAAAATACAGGACATTCAGTTAAATTTGAATTTCAGATGAACAATCAACAACTTTTTAGAATAATTTTTTAGTATATGATATTTGGGGCAATCATATATTAAAGAGTTAGTCATTGTTTATCTGAAGCTCAAACTTAGCTGGATGTCCTGTATTTTATCTGGCAACCACAACCTCTTTAGAACAGTGAGTCTTGACCAATGCTTCAGGACACTGTGATATATAAAAAATGATGACCTCTTAACTATGAGGGAGTGCAGGTGTGTGAAGGATTTTAAAGGTTGGGCATGGGGAGATACACAAAAGTACAAACACTTCAATAGTGGTAAGGAGAGAATGAAGGAGAATTTTCTCTTAGTATGTTAAGGACAGTCTATCTGAAAGCTACGGACAAAAAAAGAAATCAACAACTACTGAAGAAGTCTTTATAAAATAAATTTTTTTCCATGAGAAATTGATTTTTTCCCCCAAAATTCTAGAAGGGTTACATCCTTGTAAAAATTTCAAACTGTACAGAAAGGTGTAAAATAAAAAACAAAAGTATCACAAACCCTCATTATCACTCCTAGAAACTACCATTCTTAACTTTCTCTTGTATATTTTTCCCAAACTTTCTTGAGCACCAATTAACATGTGTATCCATATATATATGTTTAATTTTAAAAATGAAAATATTTATTAATTATTTTTGCAAATTGCCTTGTATTTTCACCTAACAGTATATCTTGGATATGTTTTCATAAATGCATGTATAGATAGACCTTCTTTAATCTTTTTTAACAACTGTATTATAACTTGATAACTATAAGAATATTTGTATTTATTATTCATTCAAAGGGTGCTTACATGTGCTTTCTCTGTGCAGAGCTTTTTATAAGTGTTTACTTCTCATCATTCAATATTCAATTCATCATCATTACTTGGCATCAGTTCACATACCATCTCCTCAGAGAGGCCTTCCCTGTTTCCTCTGGGAAAAGCAGCTTTGCCCCTAATCACATGCCCATTCTTTCTAACAAATTACCTTGCATCTTTTCTCTCCCTGTGGCATTTATCTGAAGTGCTCTAATATATTGATTTGTTTATTTGTTTTCCGTCTCTCTCCACTAGCCTGAGGGTGTGGACATTGTCTAGTTTATGGCTATTTCTCGAGCACTGAGAACATTGCAAAACACATAGTGGGTATACAAAACATATCTGTTAATCAAATGATCAAATTGAGCATAGGGTGGCATATAAAAATAAGGGATAGCAAAGAAGTATGTGATTTATTGAATTAGGCAGAAAATTGAATTCAAGTTATACTGTCTTGGAGAGAGGAGTTGAATAAAATCAATTCTATGGGAGCTCATTGAAGGAAGCAAATCATTTATTATAGACAGAAAGGAAAGGCTTCATGAGAAAGTGAATTTGAATTGACAGTGTTAAAATGAGAATGACTGACAGGTGGGAACTATGGGGATGATAGCACAAGGTAGAGCACACATCTAGACAGAGGTTGGAGGCCGGTAATTGCCTGGCATATTTGGGGAGTGGTGTCTGCCACCATGGAGGGAGCTTTGGATGCATAAGGGGAGGGCACGATGGATTAGGAAGAGATTTGAATGCTGTCTTGAAGACTTTGGATTTTTTACTCTAAGCACTAGGGAACTGTTAAAGATTTTGAAGGAGGGGAGTGATGGGTTAATTATATATAATATAATATAATATATTGCAACAATGAAAATGTTTTTTGGAGAAGGGAAATATGAGGGTTAAGAAGAGGCATGCAGAGAAAAATCGGGGACCTGAATTCCACAGGGTCCAGACAGGTTGGAAGGAGTGACATTTTCAGATGAGATTTAGCTGCGTTTGATTCATTAAGATCATTGGTTGGTAGACTATGGCACATGGGCCCTATCTGGCCTACTGTCTATTTTTGTAAATAAAGTTTTATTTGGAAATAACCACACCTATTCTTTTCCATACTTTCTAGGGCAGCTTTGGTGCAAAGTTGAGTAGTTGTGGCAGAGACCACATGGAAGCCTTAAATATTTACTACTTGGATCTTTGCAGACGAAGTTCCTAGTGCCTGACCAAGATTAATGATATCTACATATCTTACCTCTAGGTCTTTGTTCCTGTCTCTGGAGACTGAGGGCAACACTTTTCCCATTAACCAATTGTTGCCTTTAGTCTTGAGCTTTGCCCTAAGTTCCAGTGAAGTTGGGAGACACAAGAGACCTGAATCTCAGAAGCCATAAAATACAGCCCCAAAGAGCTGACTGGGATTCAGACTGTCTGTTCCTGGCCGAAGGCCAAATAGCTCAACTTCCTCAAGAGCCTCTCTTTGCCTTTGCAGAGCCCACCAGATTGCCCCTTTTAAAACGCTGCCTCCCCTGAGCCCGCAGGTTCAAGACCCGCCCGGGCAACTTGGCGAGACCTCATCTCTACAATAAATCAAAAAATCAGCTGGGCGTGGTAGCACATGCCTGTAATTCCAGCTACTCGGAAGGCTGGGGCGAAAGGATCGCCGGAGCCCAGCAGGTCGAGGCTGTGGTGGCCAGGAGCGGCCACTGCCCTCCAGTCTGGGCGACAGAGTGAGACTCCAACTCAAAAAAAATAAAAATAAAAATAAAACGCTGCCTCCTTGTCATCAGAGCTGCTTGCAGCCTGATGTCCTGTCCTGGTTTGCACTGCCTTCAAGGACAATTCAAACTTTTTATATTTTCCTTAGCAAGAGGAGAGTGTCAGTGACATGACACCCTTTCAAAATGCAGAGGGGGCCTTTACATTCACATCCACATGGAGACTCATCTCAAACAGTCTCAGAATGGTAAAGATCACGTTCTCAGCACATGGCCTTTCACCAGCAACCCTGTTGCTAGGATACATGTCATCTGATTGATGTTTCCAAGATCCTGGTTGAAATCTTTTTGTTTCCTTAGTCTTAAGGATACATCTTCAGGCTTTAGCTTTTAAATTGAGTCTGTGGTTGTGCCATATAAAACGGGTTGGCATTTTCAACAAGTTAAAAATTCACTGAAACATCATTCCTCCATTAGTGATAGTGACGTAAACTTTCCATCTTGGTGAATGGCCCTAAGTACTCAAAGGTACTGGGTGAAATGGGAGTTTCCTTGATGACTTTTCTCAGCTTGTTTTTCCCCTTGACCTACCCACTCAAAATGTATTGCTTGCCTATAAATAGCTCCTACTTATTTCTAAAGTCAAGAGTTTGTTTGTAGATTGTTTACTAGGATGTCATCAGCCAAATTGCAGTGTCAGGCTGCTCAGGGGAAAGCTGATTTCCTTTTGAAAATTACAGTTCTGAAAGCTGCACATATTTTATCTCCATCATCAATAAGAACCAAAGTACATGTAGCTTCATGCTGAGTGATGTATCAGAAAGCTAAATAAAAATGATCTCGCTCTTGCAACTAAAAATAGGTAACATTGGTGTGAACTGACCCCAATGTGGCACACACAAAATTAGCTTTCAGGATCTCTGCGCCATCATCCTTCAACAAGAGGCCTGGGTGACTGCCAATCAAGAGGAAGCAAGCCATATGTATTAAGACCTCCTTGAAGACAGGAAAGAAGCAGTCGTTTCAAATAAGTTTCAAATTGAAAGTGACAAGGGCAGATGCTTCAGTTCACAGGCAATGATTTTGCAAATGAGCTGTCTGATACATAGGCAACTTTTAGGTATTATGCTTCAGGGCATATAGCCTAGGTCAGTGGCCCTCTACAGGATTATTTTGCTTCTTCTCCTACCCTTCCAATCCACCACCACCACCAAAGAACATTTGGCAATGTTTATAGACATTCTTGGTTGCCACAACTGGAAAGGGAGGTGCTGTTGACATCCAGTGAGTACAGGACAGGGATGCTGCTAAACCTCTTACAATGCGCAGGATAGCCCTCCCACCACAAAGAATGATCCAGTCCCAAATGTCAATAGTGCCAAAATTGAAAAACCCTGTCCCTAGAGATTTAATTCTGTAAGAAGGTTAATGATCCTCCTGTGAATTGGCTAAGTGACAAGTAATATTATACACATATTTGTAAAAAAAAAAAAAAGTGTCTGTGACTGCAGGAACTTGTCTTTGGTCAGCAGTAAATAGTGAGACCTATGAAATGCATGCTCAGGTGAGTCTTACTTAGAGGAAGAGGTGGGATTCTGGAGTCCAAAGGATGATGGAAGGGAGAGCTTGCAGAGAGCTGGAGGGGACTGAACTTCCATGCTCAAGGTCGTGGGATGAGAAGTTGGGCTCAGGATGAACTGAAGAGGACAATAGGAAGTGATTCTGTAGATGGGGGATGGGGAGGACCTGGCGACTTGGTAACAAGTGGAGAGTTTCTTACTAGTGTAAGGATGCCTTCATGTACCCTGGCCTCTGCTCTTATTGTTGCTCATAGTGTGGTGGCATCCTCTCCTCCATCATTCCTGGTATGTCACTCCTCCTTCTCATCATCTATTCTTCCTAGACTTCCTTCCATACAGAATAGCAACATGCTGTTCCTTGAGAGATCTCTGGATAGTTGTCAGTGAGTAAAGAGTACTTGGGAAATGAGGTCCTGGACAGGAATAAAATCCTTTTCCAAAATTACACAACCTTGCTACAACCATTCCAGTAAAATATGGATGGAATTGCCTGTCAGCAATATTCTTACTTAATATTTACTTAAGAATTCCAGTAAAATTAATATTTTAAAAAAAATAAAATAATCTGTACAAACTTCTGGAAAAGAAGAAATAAAATAATCCCGTTTACTGCATCTCTGACAGTACACTTAGAAAAGCAGCGTCTAGTAAGAAATACTAAAATTAATAAAAGAATTACATAAGTGGGTATTTAAAAGTATATATAAACCATTACCTTTTCCCTATGTTAATATAAGCATCTAAAATGAACATAGAGAAAGAATTCCATTTTCAGTATCAATAACAATTATACAAAATTTATAAAAACATACTACTTTAGGCCAGGCACAGTGACTCACGTGTGTAATCCCATCACTTTGGGAAGCCGAGGCAGGAAAATTGCTTGAAGCCAGGAGTAACATAGTGAGATCTCCATCCTCTGCAAAAAAAAAAAAAAAAAAGAATAATAAAATTAGCCAGGTATGGTGTCACATGCCTATAGTCTCAGCTTCTTGGGAAGCTTAGGTGGATCACTTGATCCCAGGAGTTTGAGGTTACAGTGAGCTATGATCATGCCACCGTACTCCAGCCTGGGTTGAGTAGCAGAGAGAGAGACCTTGACTCACAAAAACAAACCCAAACAAAAACCACACACACACACACACACACTCACTCACACTACTTTGATCTTGGTTTTGAAGGATTCGAGTTATCAATAAATTTTTCTAAAATGAATGTAAAAAATAAATTAAACTTTAAAGAGAATCTCAACAGGTTTTTCCCTTTGGATTGCACAAAATAGTCTTAAATATTATATGGAAGTACAAGTGTCTAAAAATAGTTAGAAAAGTATGAAAAGAAAGGAGGGCTTATCCTGAGTTGGATTTGCTTTGCCAGATAGCAAAACAATTTCTAATCATATGACGTTGTCATAGTGATAAAGAAATAGATCAGCACAATGGAATAAAAAAGCTAGAAAACAATTTCAGGATATGTGAGGATTTAATATACTACAAAGGCAATTCAATGAGAAAATGAGGGATTTTTATGTAAATAGTGTTAGCACAACAGCTTCTTCATCTGGATAAAGACAAAATTAGAGTCTTATAGCATACTCAAAAATAAAGTATATTTCAGATGGATTAAAGGCATAAATGCAAACGATAATACAACAAAATACAATCAAATCCAGAAAATTTCACAAATAATTTGGGAGTAGAGGGCACTTTCTTAACTAAGATAGATAACCCAGAAACTATAAAAGAATATATAAATATATGCATCTATATACAAAAATAATAGCGAAGTCAAAAGAGATCACAAATAACACCAAGAAAAAAATGATAAATATGAAAAAATATAGCTTCAATGTAGTAGACAAAGATTTTGTTTATAGTATTTGAAGAGCTTATGAGAATAAGATAGTAAAGAAAAAGACAAATCATCCAACAAAAATAAGGCAAACTATATGGGAAAAAATGTACTAGGGAAAAAATCAAAATGGTAACAAATATCTGCAGACATGTTTCCTCTCACTAGTAGCCAGAGAAATGCACATTTCAAAGTTATAATGAGCTATCACTTTAGTCCTGTCAGACTGGAAAAAATTTCTAGGAGCCAAAATATGTATATGAGAAGACCCCCCCACACAAAAAACGCAGAATTTAATTATAAAAAATTGTGTATTTATTCTTACATGATTAAACTTCAGTCACCTTCAAAGTACTCTCCGTTTGATGCAATATACCTATCAAAACATTTTTTTCACTGCTCCAAACAGTTTTTGAACTCTCAATTTTGATGCCTTTTTGTGCCTGTTGTATTTTTTTGTTTGTTTGTTTCACCCCTTCCACATGGCAAATTGTTTCCCTTTGAGAACTTTTTTTCATCTAGGGAAACAAACAAACAAAAAGTCCCTGGGGTGAGATCAGGCTACTAGGGAGGGTAGGCTCCTGGTACACTTACCTAGTGGGGGGAACATGTACTACCAGGGGCCTGCCCTCCAAAAGATAATTCCAGTTTATTTTCGGGTTCCCCTTCATATTCCCTTTGAGTTAGCAATCCTTTCCTGGGCCTATAGAAATAAAACTCCAAAATGTGGAACTCTGTCTGTAGATCTTAATGACACACTAAAAAAAATCTAGAGAAAAGTGTCCATCAAGAGGAGAATGGATAAAAAAATTATGGGCCCGTTCACATTGTAACATCTTGTGCATCTTTCAAAAGAATAATTTATAACTGTACTATTCGACTTGGGAGAATTTCTATGAGATATTGTTGAGTGAGAAATGCATAATGCTGTAAGACATGTATAATATGATTTCTCTTACCATTAACTTAGCAACGACTACCCTTAGGATATGTATGACAATGCATGTGAGCAGAGAGAAAAAGATATAAAGAATACCTACTAGGTTTTTAGCACTGTGAAGGGTAAGAGGTGGTAAGAAGGAGACCAACAAAAAGGAAAAGACAAGATCGTAATACCTCCTTCTCCATATCTGTGACATGGTTCAATTTTTAATTTTTCTAAAATTAATATTATATCTATTTTGTGTGTTTTCATATTCATTCGCTCATTTACTCATTCATTTTAGAGAGACGGTTTCTCTCTGTCTCCCAGGCTGGAGTGCTGTGGTGCGATCATAGCTCACTGTAGCCTCAAATTCATGAGTTCAGGTGATCCTCTCCCCTCAGCCTCCTGAGTAGCTGGGACTACAGGAACAAGCCACAGTACGAAGTTTGTGTGTTTTTGTTTGTGTGTATGTATGTGTACTCAACTGACTGGAAAAAAAAGAAATTAACAAGTACTGATTTTCAAAAATATCCTAAAGTTATCTTGAACTCATACAGCAATTTTATTTCAAAGAACTCAACTCTTAATGCTTTGATGTAAACCATTAATTTCATCTTCACAACTTTCCTGGGAGTTGTGACCTTTAAATGTTAAACCACACAGAACTCTCTTCCTGGCTCCAGTGATGGACATCTGGAGTGAGGTGCCTGGAACAGCCCATTTTCTTGTGTCAGGGAAGGCAAGGAGCTGGACTTTGCTGCTGGGCTATGCCTGCCTGTGGAGTTCTGGGGTTCTTCACATTCCTCTGTGAGTTGTCTATCTCTCCAGACACAACTTACCCTCTTAGATGAAAGAAGGGCTTCAAGTCTATCTTAGGAATGCCCAAACAACTTTCAGGGTCTAACCTTGCAAGATCCCTAAATGACAGAACCAGTTCTACTAAAGAGTAGCTGCTCTACTTAGTATCCAGCAGAAGCCACGGGGCTCTTTCCTACAGAGGCTGTATGGGGTGGTGTGAAAATCATGACTATGGAATGAAAGAGTCAGGAATGAAATTCTGGTTTTACTGCATACTGGGAAAGTCACTTTAAATACTCCTTAAATAATTTTCATTTACTAGATTATTGAGAAGATTAACTAAGAGAATCACTATAAAAGCATCGAAAATGCCTAGCACATAGGAGGAACTTGACCAGCAGGTGGTAGGAAAACAATATATTGAAAACCTGTCAGAATTTGGGCCCCCATGTTATCTGCATTTCTCTTGTACTCCCTCTCGCCCTTTCTTCAAACATGTATTGAGTCTTTATTGTACCAAATATTGGGCCCTGGAAATCTCATTGTCTAATGAAGGAGATGAAGAGGAAAACATACTCTACTGTCAAAACTTTTGATCTCAGTATGGGCAGAATTCTGTGGGCACGCAGAGAAGAATAACCTCATGAATAACCTTACAGGTGTGGAGAAAGACTTAGTAGAAAAGTGATATTTGAGAATTCTCCTGATTGATGAGTAGGTAGAGAATAAGTGGTAATGGGTATGTGCTGGTATAAAGAAAACTTATGAACAGGGAGACAGATATGTTAAAAAGTCAAAAAGTGAAAAACCATTGATATTGATATTTATAGCTATTATTTTTGATATAAAAATTAACCTGATTTGACAAAGGATTTTGTGTAATTGTCATTGCCCTGTATCAGTTACAATGCTTTAGACCCAGTGATACTAAGTAAGGAGACATTTCAGTAGTTTATGAGGATAACAAAGTAAGATTTTTTTTTTTTTTTTTTTTGAGTTGGAGTCACTCCATCGCTCAGACTGGAGTGCAGTGGCACGCTTCCGGCCACCGCAGCCTCGACCCGCCGGGCTCCGGTGATCCTTTCGCCTCAGCCTTCTGAGTAGCTGGAATTACAAACTCATGCTATCACGCCCGACTGACTTTTTTTTATTTATCTTAGAGATGAGGTCTCGCCAAATTGCTTGGGCGGGTCTCGAACCCGCGGGCTTAGACAATCCACTCACCTCGGCCTCCCAAAGCACTGGGGTTACAGGCTGAGCCACTGAGCCCGACCAAGTAAGATATTTTAAAATCAAAGCTATGACCTAGTCTTCAAGGTGGCTCCAATGGCCCTCACTTCTTGGTTTTCAATCCCTTGCACAATCCCCTCTCACAATGTACTATGGTTGATCTATGTGACCAGCACCACAAAGAAGATGTGATGGTATGGTGAAGTTATAAGATTCTGTATCTTCTGTTTTGGGCTCTCTTTCTCTCTCTTTCTCTCTCTTGAATCATTCCATCTGGGGGAAGCTGGCTGCCAAGTTGTGAGGATACTCAGGCAGGTTTTGGAGAAGCCCACGTAGAGAAGTGAGTCCGCCAGCAACTGTGGGAGTGCGCTGGAAAGTGCATCCTTTAGCCTCAGATGACTGCAGCTCTGCCTGACAGCTTGACTGCAACCTTATGAGAGAGCCTGCCTGAGCCAGAACCACCTGCTAAGCTGCTCTTGGATTCCTGACCCATAAAAGCAGTGAGATAATAAATATTTGTTATTTCAAAGATTATTATTCAGCCATAGGCATTTCTTTCTAATTCTTTATCTATCTCTGTACCAGTGCCCTTTTCTAGATGATATTTCAGTTTCCCCCACTAGAGGTAGAATATATATCCCTGTCCCATGATGTTGAACTTGGCCATTTAACTTGCTTTGGCCTATAGAATGAGGGCAGAAATCATAGCATGTCTCTTACTAGCTACCGAGGACTTAAGATATATCATGTACGTCTGCTGACCTTTCTGGAAGCTTCCATCTTCCATGTGGAAGAGCTGGTGGCTAGTGCTGTGGTAGCTGATGCCGCTTCAGCCTGGGCTCCATAAGCAAAGATACTATCAGGCCATTCTAGCCAAACAAGGGACTGGAAGCCTGAGGATGACTTATTGTTATTTCAAGCCACCTAGTTCAGGGTGATTGTCACATAGAACGTGGCAATAGTCTTTTGATGTTATCCCTTTAGACATTCGTCAGGAGAAAAGAATACAGAAAGATGTAGTCAGTGAAACTGGAAATCCATGTTGGGATTACAGTCTGAGGACCTTGAGTACCAAGTCACAGAGTTTGGATTTTATTCCGTAGGGCACCCATGGCAATTCATTTTAGAAAGAGCACTATGGTGGCAGTGCAGAGAACAGACCAAGGAGGGCAAGTCCAGGGGTAGAAGTCCGAGCAGAAAACTTTTCTTTTGTTTTTTTTTTTTTGAGTTGGAGTCTCACTCTGTCGCCCAGACTGGAGTGCAGTGGCCGCTCCCGGCCACCGCAGCCTCGACATGCTGGGCTCCGGCGATCCTTCCACCTCAGCCTTCCAAGTAGCTGGAATTACAGGCGCGCGCTACCACACCTGGCTAATTTTTTGATTTATTGTAGAGAAGAGGTCTCGCCAAGTTGCCCATGCGGGTCTTGAACCCACGGGCTCAGGCAATCCACTCACCTCAGCCTCCCAAGGCGCGGGATTATAGACTGAGCCACCGAGCCCGGCTGAAAACTTTTCAAGAGTCCATAAGAGACGTGTGACAAGGGCCTGGACAGCGACAATTAAAGGGGAAGATAGCTTTAATCTTGGCATTGTCTCCTGAAATGACCTTTCCTGTTTACCACAGGAATGTGTGGGGAGAGGAAGTCTCCCACTGTAGACTTTTGCCTGCATTAAGCCAGGAAGCCTACAGGTTGGAAGGCTTGGAATAACTTGATTGAATTTCTAGACAAATACCAGTATTCACTCTTCCCAGTTCAATGAAAGACATGCAGGTTATTCCACAGGATGTTGGGTCAATCTAACGCCCAAATGCTTACATCTGAACTTAAAAGAGGTGTTCCAGGGTCCATCCTGCTTTCAAGAGAATGCTCGCTTTGCATACATGTATATAATTTTCCTCCTTCTCCTTCTTTCCTCCAAAATGGGTTAGCTGTGGGTTTCTCTGGTAGCTGAATGCTCAGATGAAGTTCATGGGTTGCCCATGGGAAACTTGGTCAGAGCAGGGCCAAAGGCTTCCTGAGAAACCTATTCAGTTTGTACCAATATATCTGAATTAAGGTGAGTATGCCAAGCAGGACTGGTTTGGGAGACTTTCTTCCTCACTTTGAAGTCACAAGTTTGGTTAGTAAAATTTGGATCCATCTGGTATTTTTTACACATTAACATATTAGCTGGGAAGAGTCTTGTATTATTGCCTAAGAGTTGGAGATGCCATAGACTGATTGTGATTATCTTTCCTACATATTAGTATGAAGATGTGTATGTGTTGCTGGCAAGTGGGAGTATGTTAAATGAAGCCTAATAAATACTAGTTGATAGGCAATGTTCATAGAATGAGACTGGCAAGTTTATATCTGTCTGACAGATTTCAGGGATACATTCTTGGCTGTAAAGATGGAGTCTGGGAAATTTGTAAGAGGATTAGGGATTTTCAAATGTGAGAGACTTAGAGCCATGGAAGAGATTATTATATCATTTTGGTGTCTTGCGATCTAGGCTCAGGCTAATTTGTGATATAGTAAAGGGCCGTTCATGGGCTTGGTATCATATGGAAAAAATTGTTTCCTATAGAAATTTCCCTACTGGTCCATTGAGAGAATTAATCAGCATTTGCAAAGAATTTTCAACGGTCAGTTAAAAAGTGCAGTTATAACAGCCATTTCCTCCAAGTTAGGGGAATGTCTTAACTGTGGGCCTATTTGGTGACTGAAGAGATTAGGAACAATTTTTGTGGTGTGAATAAAGTGATGGGTCTTACAACTGATGGTAAGATTCAGGACTTCTATCATCCAGGAGACTGATATGACTTGAACAGAAGTTTTAGTAAGCAAGATGTTGAGTATAAAGACCTATTCTGAAACCACAACCACCTGTTACCTTGAACATCACAGCGAAGATGGCTTTGCAGTAATCTTCTCTGGAAACAGTGCCGTTAAGTAAACAAGGACTGCCACTGCCAGTGATGGCTCAGACCACACTGAGTCATGTGAGTCATGTGCACATTCGCCTCCATGATAAGGAAACAGGTCTGCTCATGTTGGATGTGGTTGCTCTCAGAGCTAAACACAGTTCTACTCACAAACCACAGTTAGACATTGGAACTTGCTGGGATTTAGAAATATTCTTACTGTTGCGTTTCTTGTACTCTGACAGGGCACACTTCACAGTATGTGGAAGCAGGAGCAGTCTTTGGAAATTCTCACTTGGAGGATGAGATGTGAGACCCGACAGGGGAAGTGACTGCCCAAGGTCAGACAGCTAGTTTGTGGTCAAGTTGGAGCCCAGTGCCAGGTCATCTAACACCCAATCTATGAATTATTTCCACTGTCTTACCACTTTTGTTCTTCTTGACTCCTTGACATTGATCATATCCCACAACTCCTAGAAAGAAGTGGCCTTCCCCTTTCAAATGAAGAAGTAGATCAACCTGTTACCAACTTCCTTCATCCCTCTTGAGAAAGTCCTGAGGGTCACCCTGACTCCAGTCAGAGGGGTTGTTCATTTCCTTGGCTTCTCTTCTGTTGGCTGGTATTACTGGGCCTGACCTTTCTCCTTCTCACATTTTCCCTTTCCCACCCAACCTCCCACCAGTAGCTGAAAATCTTTTACGTCTGTATTTTATGACATTCTACTCAAGAAATATTTGAATTTTACTAGCTCCTTTTAATACAAGAACCCAAGGGGGTGATTAATGGTAGAAAGCAGAATCCAATGAGGGGTTCAGTTGGGACAAGGAAGTTTTCTTGTGTTCCTGAAAATCACACTTTGTAGCTGACCCTGTATCCTGCTATATATACAGCTGAGCTTGGACTCCCCTAATTTGCCTTAAAGGAAAAGGTGGCTCATAGTTTTGGCCATAGTTTGATATACAGTAAATTAGTAATATTATAACTATAACCCATTCTGTGAGGTACCTAACAGAGAACTAAAGACGGAGATAGGTAACCATTAACATTAGGGCTAAATGGTAGTTAGCCTACAGCAAAATGTAAATAAAATTATAAAATCATTTTCAATATCTTACCACCTACTTTACAAAGGTCTGCTAGTTAAACAGGGCATGATAACCTATCTCTAATGTAATTACCCTGACTTATAGGACATTACGCCAGAAAATAAAAACTGGACACTCTAATGTCATCCCTCGAGACCTTGGAGAAGTAAATTGACTTTCCTTTATCCACTTAATCTCATTATCTGCAAACCGGGTTATTCTTACATAGCACATCTAAAAATTAAGTTCCTTAACTAACCTCCCCTGAATACTCTTTAAAATTATTTAAATTGACAGATGAGGTTGTAAGTGTTTACAGTGTACAATATATTACTATGAAGTATATATACATATATATATATACACACACACACACATTGTGGAATGACTAAATCTAGCTAATTAACATCATTATTACCTCACATAGTTGTCATTTTTGTGGTAAGAACACTATATCCACTCTCTTGGCATTTCTGAAGAGTACAATGAAGGGAGGGGGGAGCACAACATCTTTAAGGATACCTAATCTCAAACCAGGTGAAGTGGGAACCAAAGGGAGGTCCAAACTTTACTTGTATGATGACCACTTGTATACCTAATCCTGAATTGCACCCCACATTTTCAAAATAGAATAAAATTTTCAAAAAAGAATACAGCAGAGTGTTAACTATAGTCATCATGCTGTACAATAGGTTTCTTGAACTTTTCCTCCTATCTAATTGAAATTTGGTAACCTTTGACCAACATCTCCCCACCTTTCCTCTCCTTCAATCACTCCATCCCTGGTAGCCATCATTCTACACTCTACTTCCATGAGATCAACAGTTTTAGATTCTACATATGAGATTATGTGATACTTGTCTTTCTGTGCCTGGCTTATTTCATTTAACATAATGTCCTCCTCCAGGTCCATCCATGTTGTTGCAAATGACAGGATTTCCTTCTTTGTTATGGTTGAATAGTACTTTATTGTGTACACATTCCACATTTTTAAAAGGTATTAGTGCCGGGCTCGGTGGCTCAGCCTGTAATCCCGCGCCTTGAGAGGCTGAGGTGAGTGGATTGCCCGAGCCCGCGGGTTCGAGACCCGCCTGGGCAGGCGAAACCTCATCTCTATAATAAATCAAAAAAAAAAAATTAGCCGGACGTGGTAGCGCACGCCTGTAGTTCTGGCTACTCGGAAGGCTGAGGCAGAAGGATCGCCAGAGCCCAGCAGGTCGAGGCTGCAGTGGCCGGAAGCGGCCACTGCACTCCAGTCTGGGCGACGGAGTGAGACACCAACT
>CAUYQG010049409.1:0-30365 GCA_963574415.1 Tarsius wallacei | reverse complement strand
GCAGTTTCCCACTACTGCCAATCATTCAAGAGACAAATATTTTGCAAGTATTTATTATGTTATCCACTACCAAACATGGTTTTAAGTGATATGAAAGGGAATTACCAAAAATACAACACAATTTTGAATTTTAGGGAATGTATAATATAATTGGATCTGCATCTGATACATATGAAAATATAATTAGCTATATACATGCAGAATTTTCTCAGGGCCAGATAGATGATACATATTTGTTGTAAGTGTTCAAGAACAAAGAGACCACATGGTTGAATTCCTCACTACTATACTGAATGCTATGTTTCCAGCTATGTATTAAGCTCTACTTACACTTTCAGGACCACAAGTTTGTGTTTCCCTTGCAGTAATAATGGTCTTTTCTGGAAGTTTGGCCAATATACCCCTAAGACTGAAATAACCTTTTGTGGTAGAAATTATTCTAATTTTGTAATTAGGAAAGTTGACTCTCAGAGATGTTAGAATATTTGTATATGCTCATAAAGATATTAAGCAAAGAGCTAGGATCTGAAATCAAATTTCACTTGTTCCAAATCTCCTTTTTCTTTTTTTTTTTTTTTTTTGGCTACTTTTCCCTTGTTTTTTCATTTATATCCCTATAATATTTTATATAAAGTAATAGCAGAATCAAAGCTATTGAAATAACTTTACACATAAATTTTTACTTTTAATGTTGATTCCACAATCCTGAGAATGTCAAGTTATTATTTTTTATAAGCACACTTATAGTCCATAATATAGCAAGAATTCATTTTAGTTATTTGGTTGTCTCATAAGTATTTCATAAAGTATCTGTTGCCATACTGTGGACTCCATGACAGCAAGTATCATGTCTTACCATCGCATCTGTAGGCCTAGCATAATACTCATCCCATAATAGGCACTTTGTAAATCATATTGTTTTGAATCTCTGAACCCACTTTTTTCACCTTCCTTAATTATATAAAATAATAGACAAAATGTATGAATATATATATACACACATATACATATTAATGCATATATTGTAAAAGATTTCAGGTAGATTCCAGGTATGGTAACATATACATGCTTTAAAATGGTATCATTAAGCAAATATAATGCATATTATATTCTATAGTATGCTTGTATTAAAGGCTGCTACACTATTTTGTTTAGCTCTATTTTGTTTGGATCAAACCATTAAATACATTTTTGATTCTTATTGCAAAATATTCAAGGGGTAAGAGTATTACCAGAACACTTGTTATGTATTATCTCAGCTAATTCTCATGTCATTACTGCAAAGTAATTTTTAGTCCTATTTTAAAGAGAAAGAGACTGAGTTTTATAAAAGGTAAGTAACTAGCATGGCCATTTAGTAAATAGCAGGGATTGAAGTTGGCTTCAAGCTTTCTTAATTTTAAATCTATTTCTCTAGAAATTGCCTATATTGAAAGAGGAGGCATCTTAAATAAATTTTATGAAAGCTAACATTTGTATTCATTTCTTATATAACTAAGAACCTCACTCATTTCTTATATATCTAAGAAACTTACTCCCAATTTCCTGTGCTGTACAAATGTTCCTTCAACTTTTCTCCACAAAGGGAATTAAAGTTTAATTAGTGTGCTGAGTTTTAATGTAGACATGTTTAGAAGTTTCTAGATTGAGTTTGGGGTTGATGAAGGGAAGCAGACAATAGCAGGCAAAGAGGTGTTGGTGACATGAATGCTATAAAACTCACATTTGAGACTTGGTCACTGAACAAGACTCATGTACCACATTGTGAAGTAATTACCACAAAAAAAGTTTATAGTATATTAATAAAACAGACACCATTAGATGTAACCCAAACTTAAAAGAATTCCTAAATAATTTGCACTTTGATCCCAGTGGGAAGCAACCTGAGCT
Organism: Tarsius wallacei; assembly: GCA_963574415.1. Lineage (NCBI taxonomy): Eukaryota > Metazoa > Chordata > Mammalia > Primates > Tarsiidae > Tarsius > Tarsius wallacei. Next base: position 28,475 of record CAUYQG010049409.1, on the reverse strand, counting down.
CTTTCAATCTTATAAAAGGTAGCATTCTGGTAATGTGGTATGGTTAGAGATAACCTGCTTTGGTTCAGATGTGAAAGAAAGGAATCAGCATAATAAGTTAAATAAGACAGATATTTGTCTATTTAACTTAACTTTGTATCTCCATCTCCAAAAAAATAGTAGTTACTTAAAGATTATTTGTTGAATGAATGTATGTCAACTTATATAGAAGGAAAATGCATGTAACAAGGCAAGTGACTGTTTCTGTTTTATGGTGCTTATGTTTTGATCTGTGTGACTCTTTAGATTGACCAATGACAGACTCAGGAGAAGATTTTCCAGCATCTCTTGGATGAAACAGCTTAGTTAGTGCACTTTCATGAATGCAACCTCAAATATGTCAAATTAGTAAATAAGAAGAGGTCACCATTCTCAAGGTCATTAATGCCCAGTACCAAAGCACTACAGTGACGTCATTTTGCAATGCACAAATGAAAAGATCTATCTATGAACTGGTTGCATCTTCATAGTAAACTTGGCTGAGATCAAGGACGATGGACAGAAAGATCATACCCACATATTCAAAAGACCAGTTCACTCCAAATATTTATTATATCCTAACTCTGATAATTGTTACTTTCCAGAGCATAGAGATTTGGTAATTTTCAATTTCACCACCTCACAATATGGGCAAGCGGAGCACAATTCATACATCAAGTTATTATCTTAGGATGCCACACAAAGCAAGGGAGTCTTGGCACATCTTAGAGAGTACATACTAAAAGAGAAGTGTAAGAATTTGAATGTATTAATGCACGGAATCACATACTTCATTTATTTTAATTTTTCCCTCCAGTCATTTCTAAAAAAAAGAGAATTGTCTCTGTGGCATTCTATACATGCAGGAACATACACACACACTTCCAGCTTTCAAAGCTTACAAATTGTATTAATTTTGAAGTATGCAAATATTCTAGACTGGGAAATCTTATAGTCATGGTTAAAAGTAATCTCCAACCTGAAAATTACATCTTACACAAGACATCCCTCCTGGCTGTCTAAGAATACCTGACATTCTGGAATCACTTCAGGTTGTCACTAACAAGCTCACAAGCCTCCAAAATCACTGCCCTCGGGCGTCACACCACTGAGACTAGTTGTTCAAAAAAAAAAAAAAAAGCTGGCTTTACTTCTTTTACTGTTTTTGAAATACGCTTCTTGCAAAGCACCCAAATCCTAACTGAAACAAAAATATTTCTAGTGACTGATACAATACAACTAAGGTAATATAATTTTCATCAAATAACGCTAGAATATTGATAATTTGGAGTCCTAATCTTCATAGTATGACAATTGTAAGGTACTGGAAAGTTTCTCATTTTTTTTTCTCCTTTAATTCTTACTAATGTCTTAATTTCTACCACCAGAAATTTGTAAATGTACTCTGAGGCTTTGATTTTTGCTGGAATGCAAATTCCCTGGGCTTGGTTGTAATTCTTGTGTTTCATTTATACTATTTTGAACTTGCAGAAGGATGACTGACTAGGAGGCAGGCAGGAAAGTTGAGGCTACATGTACTATAGATGTGATTTCACTATTCAACTGAGGTATGTACCCACCAGTCTCAAGGGGTTCACTTTAAGTTCATTCCTAACAATATATATTGGGTATCTACTGGTAAATGGCACTAAACACTGGTAAGACACTTGGTTATACAAGCCTTCAAGGAAAATATGTTCTATTCAGTGAGAGCACAATTTAAAATATAAGCATAAATTCATGTACAGAATGAATTCTCATTTTGTATTTATACCACTTTAACTTGAACTTTAAAATAGTCTGTGGCAACGTATTATCTTAAAATTGTTGATTAGACTTCTTAGATTTCCTAGAATTTATGTATAATTTCTAACTCTGAGTATATATCCGTTTAAATTTCAGTTCATTATTTAGCATCCCTGATCTGCCTTTTTTCATATAAATTATCAGGAAGAGATGATTTTAAAGTGTCACCTGGGTCTAAATTTATTTGAGAATATTATATTCTATAAGGTTCAGGCTGTTGGTTTTAATGGCTATGCTAGTTCTCTTGTTAATTATGTTGAATGAATCAAGAATGACAGACTCCTGAAGGGAGTACAAGAAAATATCAGAGACCTTTATATTTAGTGCTCATTAGAACTTTATGGAGTGACTTAGTCATTGAGCTTTAAAAGAGAGATATGCAAGTATTTATTATGAATTAAGTAAGTTTTAATATAAGAGTTAGGTTTTAGAGGATACCGAGACCTTATTTAATACAGTCATGCATAACTTGACAATGGGAATACATTCTGAGAAACGCATCATTAGGCAATTTCATCCTTGTGTGAACCATGGAGAGTACTCACACAAACCTAGATGGTATAGCCTACCACACATCTTTGCTATATGGTATAAGCTAGTATTCCTAGGCTACAAACCTGTACAGCATGTTACTCTACTAAATCCTTTAAGCAATTGTAACACAATAGTACTCGTGTATCCAAACATAGAAATGGTACAGTAAAAATATGACACAAAAGATAACAAATGTTACAACAGTATAGGTCACTTACAACAAATGGTGTTTATAGGACAACAAGGTTCTCTGTGTAAGTTAGTGAATGAGTGGTCAATGATTGCGAAGGCCTAGGATGCCACTGTACAGTATTGTACATTTTATAAACACTGCATTAAATTAATTTTAATCTTTATCTTTCTCCAATAATAAATCAGCTTACAATAACATTTTTACTTATATAAACTTTTAAAATTGTTTTGCTTTTTGAATCTTTTAAAACTTTTTGTCAGAAACTAAGACACAAGCACAGGCATAAACCTAGATCTCCATAGGGTCAGGGTCATCAATATCACTGTCTTCCACCTCCACCTCTCGTCCCCCAGAAAGTTTTCAGGGGCAATAACATACATGGAGCACTTATCTCCTGTGATAACAATTCCATTGTCTGGAATACCTCCTGAAGGATCTACCTGAGGCTGTTTCGCAGTTAACTTTTTTTTTTTACATAAGTAGAAGGAATATACACTATATAATAATAAAAATGATACTAAATATATAAATCAGTAACACAGTCATCTACTATCATTATCAAGTGTTATGTACTCCAAATCATTGTATGTGCTGTCTTTTTATACGGCTGGTAGTGCAGTAGGTTTGTTCATCCCATCACCACAAACACGTTATGCTATCTATGATGTTATGATCTCTATGACATCACTAAGTGATAGGAATTTTTCATCATAATCTTATGGGACCAACATCAAATATGCAATTTGCCTTTGACTGAAACGTCATTATGCATAGCATGAATGCATTTTATTGCTCATCTTACTTCAGAAATGTGCTCTCTGTTTTAAATTTTTCTAATGACTGCAAGTCTGACTTTCATGCTGCCTTGCTTTGCAATAGAACTATAATTTAGAACTTTTAGTTTGTTGCTATGTGATAGTAAGAACACATTCATTAGATGAGTTTTATAATTTTCAGAGTAGGCAATTTTGCTATATTCAAATTAAAAATTGACAAAAGACAAGGCAAAAATACAGCAAGAAGACTTTTATCCCAATAAGTCACTTCTTTAGTGCGAGCCTCAACCTAAAATACGATCAATTTTAAAAACTATTCTTTATACAGTATTCATCAATCCCTTGGTCAATGCTCTTCTTATTAAACAATATTTAGCTGATCTGAACTGAAGTTTGACCTGATATCTGTTTTTTTTAATTAAACAGATAAAGGATGGGTTTCATTCTTTGAACTATAAATTCAGATTTTGTTAATTCAGAAAACACATCAGAGTTTGACATTTTCTTATATAAAACTTTATTTTATTATAGCTGCATGCAGGTGAAATTTGGGCCTCCAACTGGCCTTCACTCCACCTGGTATAGGACCAGGCACCCTTTTGTTGTTACGTGTACTCCTCCCTCCATCTCTTCCCTAAGAGAGCCCAGCAACTGCTGATTCCCACCCCACCCCACCCTTGTGCTAATATGATTGATATTCAGGCCCCACTCATTAATGAAAACATGTGGTATTCAGTTCTTTGTTTCTGTGATATATCACTAAGTATGATGGTCTCCAACCCCATCCAATTTGCTTGAAAGTCCATGATTTTGTTTATCTTTATGACTGTTTATTGATATTACTTCTATACCTCAAATAAAATGAATATTTCACTTCCATCCCTCAAAAACAAAACTCATAGAAAATCTATATGAAAGGGATATTTTGTTGGATGTCAAATTATGAAGTATAATTTAGTAAAAGATATATTTGAGTTTTTCATGGAAAGTTTCAATTCTTACCTAGTGTAGGTTTATCATATTCTTTTTTTTAAAAAAGCTTTATGTCATGTAAGGGAAAAGAGTATATGAAGGTTATGAAGAACACATTTTCTAAAATATGTATGTCTTTTTTATACATTATAAATTATTTTGCCATGAACCTTAAGGTTTGTGTATAATACTTTATCCATTTAGGGTAAACACTGTTGCTAGAAAACTGTTCTATGAGCTCCTTTCTATTCTCACTTCTTGTACCTAAAGAGAGACACTGTTTGTAGTTTCCAGCCGCTGTGTTTGGAATACAGATTCTTCTTGGTCAGCACAAACTGCTATAAAAGCAACCATAAAATCTGGTCACACCTGTCAATACGAGAGTTGAATATCATCTAAATAAGGGTTGTTTACAAAAACATTTGAACCCCTCTTTTTCATGAAATATCTCCCCCTTAAGATCTTCTAAAGCCCCAGAGCATGTGATATAAGCTCAGGTTATTATTTCATAATTATAATACTGTAACACCTCACATTACAAAGGCACTTTTCCATTTGTGGTACATTTTAAAATATGTTTTCTAATTTGATTCATTGCCTTGAGTCACTTCTGCCTATTCACTTAAACTACTCCTCATGAGTTTCGTGTATTTTTTTAACCCCATAATTTTTTCCCCCATTAGAGGCAAAAAGAAGGTTTTATGATTGCTGTTGGTGAATATCATCTTTGGAGCAAAACTTGACTCAAGTAAAGATTGTTCATTACTATTCCTTCACCCTCTCCTCTATTACACATTTGAAATATCCCTGTACCCCTTTTCCTCACAGTTACGAATTTTTCGCCTTTTTTCTCTCTCTAAAATTGTGGTACTTCCCGAAATACAAATTACCTCTTCCCTACATAGTACAGAAACTGCCAATAATTTTTTTTTTGCCAAGTTCTGATACAGTAGGCGAATGAACTATAAATGAAAGACTAGCTTTGAAGCATGCAGTACTTTGACCTGGCCTCAAAGATTGTTAATCCTGAGATTTTTAAAGTTATTGTGTTAGTTAATTAAGTGGGTTATAAGCAAAAAGTATGGCACAGGTAAAAGTGTTAGTACATATATTTCTATCTCTGCTGAGTTCTGCCACACAACAGACATTGGAAGTTCACTGTACCACATGGTCAATTACAGAAAAAGTTTAATTGTTTATATTTAAGTGTCAGACTTCAAAACAAAACAGAGCGGAAGTTTATAAAGGGAAGGTGCAATGATCTGAATATTAGTGTTCCTCCTAAAATTAATGTATTGAAATTTAATCTCCAATGTAATAGCATTAAGAGATGGGGTCTTTGAGAGGTGATTAGGTCATGAAATCTTCTCTGCTACAAATGAGATTACAGTCCTTATGAAAGAGACTTGAAGAAGCAATTTGGCCTTTCTGCCACATAAAGATGTAGCAAGAAGGCACCATCTATGAGGAATAAGCCCTCATCAAAAACCTAATCTGTGGGTGCCTTGAGCTTTGACTTCCTTGTCTCCAGAACTGTGAGCAATAAATTTCTGTTGTTTATAAAGTACCCAGTCTTATGTATTTTATTATAGCAGTCCATATGGACTAAGACAGGAGGTAAACATAAGTCCCCAGAATATGCAGGCTTACTTTAAATGGGGGAGCAAATAACTTTTTAAAACATAATTTTTAATAAATATTAAATAATTTTATAATTTTTTGGCATTAAATCTCTAGTGTGAAGCTTCTCCAAGTCTCTTTAATTGAAGATTTAACATTCTTAACTAATCAGTATGTGTTAAGCAGTGATAAAATGCCCTGTACTTTCTTCCACTATACTATGAAAGACAAACAAAAAACGTTTAATTCTAGGTGCTGAGCTCTGTAGGACACATAGCCAATCTGAGATATATTCCAAGACGTTAATGGTGCAAAAACTTAAGGCTTCATTTTGAGTTTTGAGGAAGTGAACATGATTAATTTAGAAAAGAAAGGGAAGCAAAACACCATTGTTAAATATATGCACTGGAGAATAAAATAGTTAATGTCAATATTTTAAGGATGCTCTTGTAGAAAAAATATGTACAGTTTATTTGCATGACCTTGTGTGCTAAAGTTGGGGTGGAAGTATAGATTTTATAGTTACCAATACTGTAACTCCACATTAAGAAATTTCTTAGGGAACTTTACAAAACAAGAATGAGCTATCTCTATAATAATTGAATAGTCTTTTACCATAAGTAGATTAAACAAGAATTTGGCAGGTATTCTACAGAGGAGTTTTAAGACCAGGGTGACTTTTCAGTTGCATATAATCTGTAACTGAATGAATAATGAATTCATATAGTAGGGCCTTTGTCTACTGGTAACTTACATGTGTAAGAAGTTTATATACTAATACAAATGATTCATTAAATGACACTTAAGGTTACATTCATTACAAAATCCTCTTTTAGTAGATCACATAAATTATAACCATGTAAAGCATAAACTTAACATGAAAATAAACTTTTAATTTTCTAGCATCACTGGTAACATAGTATTGACAGTATACCCTGAGTGGAAATGCTTCTGAGAGTGTCTCCCTCTCCCCTGGTATGTTGATTTTCTTGGACTGCTATAACAAATTACTAGCACCTTGGTGTTATATTTTACCACAAACAACAGGGATTTATCCTCCCAGTTCTGGAAGACAGACATCTTCTGGAAGACAGAAATCAGGTGTCAGTAGGGTAATGCTCCCTCTGAAGGGTGGAATCTTTCTTCACCTCTTTCTAAATCCCAGTATCTCCAGATGATTCTTGATAGTTTTTTGGTTTGTATCTGCATCACTCCAATCTTTGCCTCCATCTTCACATGACTTTTTTTCTCTGTGAGTCTGTTTCCAAATCTACTTCCCCTTTCTCTTATAAAGACACTGGTGATTAAATTTAGGGCCAACTCTAAATCTAGCATGAGTTTATCTTAATAGCCATAATGAATTACATCTGCAAAAACTGCATTTCTAAATAAGGTCACATCTGAGATTCTAGGTGGACATGAATTTGGAGGGGCACTATACCTGAGTACCTAAATAAACCACTGAAAGGGAAGTGGGTCTTTGATTTTATTGTATTTTTATAATCACGGTTTTACTCTTGAGGTTTTTATAATATTGACTGAAGTGGTTAAAAAAACCCAGGGCAATCAAAGAAGATTGAGGTGATAAATTGAACTGGGCCAAAATTTCAATTGCACAGTAGTCTACTGACGCTATGGATGCTCTGTTAGGAAATCCTTTGATTAGGAGGGGTGGAAAAATTGCATACATAAGGTTTATGGTTAGATCATAAATCACACATAAGCAGAGCTGGGGATGGTACATGGCCCATGATCAACTGCTATGTTGCATAGCTCTATCTTCTTCATTGCTTTGAGATCATAATTGGCAAAAACAAACCTAAAAGACCAGCATGGGGTAGATACACACATTTATTGCAAATATCCCAAATTATAAATACATGACCTGTAAGAGTTGGCCTGAACCATAAGTAAAACTCTGAATGTAATAGCTGGATTGAAATACAAGTACCTTTCAGGTAAGAAACAAACTTAAGCTACTAACCACCATCTGATTGTCATCCTGTGAAGAGTGAAAAGGATACTCAGAAAGTAAAAAGCAGTAATAAAGTTATCATCATCACTGTCATCATCATCACCATCATCTTCACTGTGATAACAATAAAACATTGATTGCAACAATCCACACAGGGATGTCAGGTAGCCAGTCACCTGCCTCTCCTAATAGGAAGCCTGTTTTCCTTTATTACTCCTTCTTCACTAATCTCCCAATGTACCAACTCATTTTTCAGAAGCAGACTCCCCAGATGAGCTAAGTTTGCCCTTTCTCTCTTCATGCTTAGTTTCATTCTGGAAAAGAAGTTGCTTTTGGTTACTCACTGACTACCACTGAATTGTTTCTATAGGAGGCCCACATTTTTAAAAACTACCCATCTAGATTCTGGCTGTCTCTGGGAGAAATCTGATCTTTTCATTCCCTGAACCTCTATAGATGATCTAAGAACATTTTTCGTATTCCCAATTACTTAGATATACATGATGTCTAACCTGTTAAAGTTGCTTTGCAAAATGTTCATATCTCTGCATTACTCTGGGTTAGGAGAAAAAAAAGGAAATATTTGTGAAGAACACTGAAAATATAGAGCCTCATTACTTGGAGGTCAAGATTTATATAGTGATTCTGAGGGAAAAGAAAACTTTTTGTGTCTAGAGGGTGGCAGGTATGGGGGGAGATCTGGGGGAAGTGAATGGGAACTTCATTGATATAATGAAACTAATAACATAAACCTGATTTAAGATTTTACTAAAGGGCAAAGACCTTAAGAAAACACTGTGCTGTCATCTTTGTTTTATGCCTGTGTATTGTTTTATATCCAATAGCCAATATTTACAGGGATTTTTAGTTGTTTCTTATTCCTAGTAGATGTGTGTCAATCAGCATGGTAAAATATAGAGCTAATTTTGCAGAATAAAAAATGGGTAATGAGTGATAATGATTTAACTTTTGTATAAATAAGAGATCAATGTTTAGACTGATCAAGTGATTTTTTGAAGAATGTGTAACGATGGCTCTGGGATTTGAACATATCCCTGTATCTAAATTCCATATCCATTTTCCTCTGTATATTGCCTCAAGGAAATAAAGTTTGAGGCCAGGAACATTCTGCAAAGGATGATAATAACACACTGGTAAATGTTTGTGCTTTTTCAACTTTACAACATTTTTGCAAACTTGTAGAGCAACTTTTATTTTTTTACCATGAGTATGATTGTCAGTATGTTCCTTATATCTTTCTGAAATAGATTAGAAAATAATATCAACAAAAATGACTATCTGGAATCCCTTCTATTTGCTTTATGGAATTAAAGTAAACACTTGTAAAAATATTCATTTGATTTTAGGGTGTCAGATAGTCCCTTAATAAACAATGTATTAAACAAAAATATTTGTCACACAGTGATCTCTGCTAGTAACATTCAGAAAAGTCATTTCATCTGTAAAATTTTAGTTAGAAGTATCCATAAAAGATATAAATTACAAAAAGGGAGGTAGTATAATGTCACAAACATGACATCTAGCCCACGGTAAATTTAAAGTCTTAGGTTGTGGTTCTTTCAGTTTAAAGAGACAAAACTGAATAGCTGTGCAAGGGGCTAAATTATAAAAAGTTTACAGTCTGAATTTCTTTTAAAATATGAACCCACCACATTTGTAGGAACAAGAATATCTACCAATTTCTCAGCTGTACAGAGCCCATCACTCTGCTGTCCTGCTGTGCCTATACTCCTCAACCTAAATGATACATTCTCTGTGTCTCTTCAGTTCATCATCATCCCAGATGTTTATTTGCTGCATTGTGTTGGTTTGCAATACAAAAATATAATGGGCACTCTTTTAGGGTTTGGGATTATTGTGACAGTAAATGTCACAAATAACTGTGAGTAATGTTGTCCAGAAAAGATGATAAACTAACATGGAAATGGATGCTCATCTGAACTCAACTCTGATAGATTAGGAACTTAATATAACCCTGTGATAAGTCCCTGAAGGCAAAAAAGGGAACAGGGTAAGTGGCAGGGGTCAATGAAATCTTAAAACAGCAGGAGAAAACTTTGGGAGTGATTTTTCTTGCCCCACATTATTCTGGGTAGACCTTTGCCCATCCTGACTGCTACTGGGGTGGAGAGCAGCCAGCCAGTAAGAGGTAGCAAGGTCATAAAGGGCCAGTCAGCTGCCAAGCTATGATGGGAAGCAGGTACTACAGTGAGTACAGATGAGCTGGCAGCTTCCTCCTTCTAGGTCCACACTTCCCACAGATATTTTCAAGTAGGGCTTCCCTTTCATAGCCTGATGAGAGATTGGTTTGCCATACCGGTTTCCAATTTTTTTCTCTCACTTTCTCTTTTTGGTTTATATTATTAATTAGGTTATAATTATATCTAAGAAAGAAGTATATTAATCTACTAAACAAGTCTACTATTCTGGAAATTTTTCATTTGCCAGAATTTTGATTGTATCTTATATTTAGAGCTTAGATATTTGACATTCTGGAGTAAATTCTGTCCCGCTGAGTCCTGCTCAGTATTCTGGTGGCAGAATATAAATTTATTCTCATAGAAGAAGAGAACTTCTCCAATAGGACATTACCAGCTTAAGGGAAATCACTTGTCTAGTCAGGGTAATTCATCTTTATGAAAATTCATGGAACCATATTATATACATAAAATTGCAGTTTAGGTTATCCTGTTCTAAGTCTATAACATTAGACTTGACTAAATTGTCTATTAAAAAATTTTTAAAAGCATATTTACCTGAATTTGGGTATTTTGATATTTGAAAAGAATGGTACATTCGCCAATTTTTACTTTAGAAAAGTTATTTATATGGCACAGTATTGAAACTCTCTGTGTAAGGAGGGAAACAGCAAACACTTTAAGTTCTGTTATAGGAAAGACACTCTGAGAGGCAGTGTTAGGACACTGAAAATGGAGAATTGAAAATCAACTACAGAAAATCATTTCCAGCCTAACTACCTACCCAGAAAAAAAGAGGAATACCATATGAACTCATAAATGTTTTAAGATCTTAAGAGAATTTAAATTATGAAACCAGGAAAACTGAATTTCAAAGAGCAACAAGCATCTCCAAGGAGATAAGAGGCACACAGCTGCTCCTGTCTTTACCAGAGAAGAGAAAGAGATGGCCCAAGAGGAGAAAGAAGTCACCCAAAATTTTAACAGATTTTAAAGGCGAAGTGAGAGCTAATATGTCAATTGGGGGGAAAAAACTGAAAGATACAGACCAAAATGAAGTAGCACACATATGAAAATTCTTTTTCATAGGCCTTCACCAGGGAATTACAGAAAGTTAGGACATAGAATAGGAGATGAGACAGTGGCCCTCACCTGGGCAGACAGACATGCAGGAGGTGGATTCTCCTGGGAACAGGCATTCCTATCCTTTCCTACAAAGAAAAAGTATTAAATTGCTGGAAGAGTGGGATTAATCTCTCTATGTGTCAGGCCAGAGGGATACAGAGGAATAAGCAAAACCCATCACTCACTAGAAGAGAGAGTACATTCTCTTACCCTAGATCACAGGCCAAAAAAAAAAAAAAAATAAGTTGTTGGTGTGTAAAAGTAACAATTTTTAACCCATGAAAGAGGGATAGGAAATGTTATTGGGATAGAATCGAACATCAGCAACAAGTAGAGATCTCTTACCACAGGGAGAAGAGAAGGAAACGATTTCTCACTAGAGACCAAACATAAACAGCATAGTTGTTTTGACCAGTCAAACCTATGGATGGAGTCACCCCAAAAGGAACAGCAGGGGAGTTCTTGTAAGGGATTGCCCTAAACTGTCACAGATGGAGCTGATTGAGCTTCCAAAGAAAGAAGGACTGAATGTCAAGGTGATGAGTCCAAAGCATTTATTAGGGGAACTTGCATGCAGAGTGCTACAGCAATCCTCAAGACAGGGAGAAAAGAGATGCTCTACTTTAGTATATCTACAACAAGGGAGTTGGGTTATGGAGTTTATATGAGGCTTTAAGGAATTTGGCTCAGGGCCAGTGCTAATTTCTACATGTTTAGCAACAGGACTAATCTCTCAGTATTTTGAGCAGCAACCTAAAAATGTTTATCAATGTCTATAAATGTTCAAGACCCTAGATTGAGTTCAAGCCTGCAGGAAAAATCATACAGCTAACTGGGTCATTGGTTTCAGGACAAAGAAAGAAAGTAGGAGGTGCTAGGGGACCCAACAAGAGTCTAGTTACCATGAGTAAGTGAGACAGGAATCCTTATCTCTGAGAAATTCTTACCTTCAAAGCCTAGTGCAGAGGGTTTGTCTAAGAATGAACCAGGACCAGGACAACAGAAAACACCTCCTTGCTCTATTATGACTACAGTAGTGAGTAACAAGCAAAAGCAGTAGACTGTAGAGGGAAAGGCAATGCTGGGGAAAGATCGGCAGGGACAGCTGAAAGCAGCAGGAAAACCGGGAACACTGACAATACCCTCTAGTTTCCAGCTTGAATTCAAAGCACAAAGAGATGGCAGCCAGATGGAATTTTAGCCTGTGAGGCACCAAAGATGATATAACAACAAAATATCAATTGACTCAATTTTCATCTGGGTTGATTTAAAGCCCCACAATGACAGCCTAAATAAAAAGAAGGCATGTCAATATCCAACTGTAAGTACTAGTAATTTTAAGATGTACTATTCTTCAACACCTATCAGGGAATAAAAAATCATAAGACACACACAAAAGAGATAAAAGAATTGACAGAATCAGACCCAGCAATAGTCCAGATGTTGGAACTATCAGACAGGAGCTTTAGCATGCAAGGAATAATATGTTAAACAATCTTGTGGAAAATGTGGACAATGCATATGAAAAGATAAAAAAATTCAGTAGTTTGTTTTTTACTAAACTGAATCTTTTTTAGTGAGCTCTACAATTTACTAGCTGTGTAAAATAAAACATTTTTCTCTTAGTATTTCTATTTGCATTCTAGTTACCTAATCTCATCTTTCAAAAATTTTCATTGTCAATATAAGTCCACAAATATATTATTTTTAAAAAATTTTATCTAATTGCTATTTTTTGCACTGAATCTAAGTTGATTGTTGTTAAACTTCATGTTGGATTAGAAATATTTCCTAAAATAATCACTTTCTCTACCTTTCACAATAGAAAAATTTAGTTGAAGGGATGTTAGCCTTTCTCTCCTTTCCATTGAAGAATATACAATCCCTCTTTTTCTTATCTTTCTCTCTTATTTCTCTCTAAGGAACTTACTCTGCGAAAGGATTAAAAGATTTAAACTTTAAAAACAATCAAAATATATTACTCATCTACACTACTTCCAACCTAAGGTGTTTTTATATTAAATTTTAGTTGCCACTTCATAATGTGAATGTACTTCATTAATAAAAAATAAAAATACTATAACTATTTATAAAATATGAACACTGCCTATTAATGACTTTTTTAACATTGAAAAAGTGGATATAGAAAGTGGTGAAAGCAGACAACTACATTTTAATATTTGAAAGGCATCTGCAAGTCTTTCTGATTGTGGACATGTTAGGTCAATCATCAAGATAATTTAAACAATCAGTAAAAAAGCAAACAGTGATACTGTTTTGAGAACTGGTATATCTAGTCTAAACTAACTGTTATAATATACATTCAGTAAGTTTAATCAATGGGACATAAAAAGAGGTGAGTAAATGGGGAGAAGATTACAGGAAACATGAAAAGAAAATTAATGGCAAAATATTGATTAGTAGTTTTGACATGGTTATGTGATTTTTAGATGAGCTTAACTTCTCTAAAAGGCATTGCTTTCAATTTTAGAATAGAGGTCCTTAACTTGTAGTTTATGAGTGTCAGTATCAGTTTTACTAGTTTTGTAAAATATTAACAATGAATAGATAAATTCCCAACAGTGTATTATGTACACTGGGAGGGGGGGAACAATTAGAAAACTTATAATGATTTCTGTTTATACTTCAGTCCCCAAAGTTTGAAGTTAATATTTTAAATATGATGCTATGGTAGGATCAATGCAACAGCCATATCAAAATATTGTCACTTTGGTATAAAATATAAAATTACACATATTTTAAAGATATGGATTATTTTAAAAGCAATGAAACCACTTATTTATTTGCCAGATAGGTAAATTAAAGATAATTAATGAGATCCCTAATTCATTTTAATTAGACATTGACTTGCACTAAAGTAGTAAAAATTTAAAGTGTTGCTTATCAAAACCTACCAATGCTACAAGACCTCAATTTTGTAAAATTCTATCTTATGAAACTCTTCCCCAGTACTCAATGGCTGTTGCTCCAGTGTAGTACTAAATAAGCCACCCAGAGTTTCAGGTACAATTGTAAAACAAGAGCAATGGAAAGAAAGAAAGGTGGGGGGGGGGGGGGGAGGGAGAGAGGGAAGAAGGAAGGAAGGAAGAGAGGGGAAGAAAAAAGTATAATTATAAGCCATGTTGTTGCAATGATTAAAAGCATTATGTTAACTTCTGAGAGATTAAAAGTATCACAATGTAGATTTTTTAAAATGATAACTTTTCATAGCCAGTTATTAAAAAATTTAAAAATTAGTCATTATACTCCAATGACAATGACTATGGTGTTAATATTTGATGTCTTGAATCAATCTTCATGTTGTTTCTAAAGAAGAACAGGTTTCTAGGACAATATTTTTTTTCTTTTTAAATTCCTGAAGCATGAAAACTAGAAATGCAGTTTCTACTGAGTTAATTTGGAGAAATATCATCCTGAATTTGTACTATGAAAAACCTAGTATTTGAAATGGGCTTTCACAGACATTATCTATTTTCTTCCTGATAAGTATAGTACTATCTCCATTTCATAAAAGAGGAAACTGAATAGTTGATAGATAGTTGATAGCTGATAGAATTTGCCTAACATTACTCACCTATAAGTCATGAAAATGGAATTTAGACCCTGCAGAATTTAAAGTGAAAATCCTATGGACCACACTGTCTTTCAATCACCAGGTGACTGTGGGACTTGGATACTGTAGAAGCTAAAGTTCCTGCTGTACTTTTCTTCTCAAATTATCTCACTCCCACATACCAGAAATTCTTACTCCAGGGGCTCCCTAGTGGTTCCTTTGATCATTCAATTTCAGGGCTACTGAAAAGTCCTGAAGTCACCCTTAGTCTGCTCCACTTGAAACTTATAATTGAATCTCCATCCTTTTTAAATTAGGCTATGTTTATTGTTTAAAAAGTAGATTTCAGTTAGAGACTTGCATCTTGAGTTCTACTATATATTTCTCTCATGGTAAGATAAAACCTTGGAAGATATGTTATGATGAGAAGTTGTAGATGAAAGAACGAGGCTAAGAGAGCAGAGAAGTAGAAACCTTTATGAAAAAAGGACAAGATATAGAATAAGGATGTTAAGATTTCTGAAGATAACTATTATACACTAGAAAAACTTACCAATAGTTCTATCTTATTTTAGATCTCAGGTAGGAAACACAGTAAAAACGGCAATGAGGGTTTCACTGTTACAACAGTTCACAAATTGTTTTCTCCAGAGGTATTAGTCTTTAAAAGTAGCTTCCAACGAATAAATTTGTCTGGTAGAGGCAAGAGTAGCCAGAAATCTAGTTTATTTGTTAAACACATACTATAATTCAATATTTCTTAGTGAAAATATCACAGGTAATTTTCATATTGACTTGTGAGTCAAGTGATTTATTGAATTTATTTTATAGGTGAAGAAACAGTAGCTCAGATAAACGAAGTTGCTAATCCATGCTTTCTAAACTGGTAGGTGACAAAGCCAGGATCTGAGCCCAGACTTCATGATTCCAGAAGATTTTTCTATAATGACTGTCCTTAGAACTTCCTGGAGTAAGATGTGGAGGTTGAGGGGTGGAAAATAGTGCTAATAATATAATACTTGAAAGGACAGACCAAGAGTGGGAAGCCATTTTTCATCTTGTTCTTAAACCCAGACACAATGATGAGAAAGTAGAAGCTATGTTTTAGAGAAATGCATACATTAGATAAAAATTAACTTTGCTGACTTTGTCATTTCAGAAACACAGACTTCCTGATGCCAGAGGTATCTCATAATGGCAATCAAACTTGCCTAGAGTAAAAGGAATTTGCAAGGCCTAAGACATCATGCATTGGGAAAGGATGGTAGAAGTCATGAAACTTGCAATTACAAAAGTTATGCAGATTGCAGGAATTGTGACCATTCAGAGTGGGGAGCAGGTGGGTATTTGATCTTCCAGTAGATTGGGCATTGTCTACAGGGAAGTCAAGGATCCCCTGAAGCTACCCACTGGGAATGCATAGGAGATAAGGGGAAGTGCACCCTCCATTATCTCCAAGGAATGTTGTTCGGGAATGTACAGAAGCACTAAAATCCTTGTCACGCTCTCGGGGCTGTGGTAATATGGACAGACATTAACAGGATCTCCAAGACATCTGCAGGTGGTCAATTAAGAAGTCACGGCAATCATCTTCCTGATTGCAACATCTCCAGGGGAAAGAATTTAAGTCAGGGCTGGGGGGCGGTGCATGGTGCCACACTCACCTAGAATGTAGGCCCGCTATGGGGACACACTCACCTAGAGTGTAGGCCTGCTTTCTGTCTGTGGGAAATGAACCTTTCTTAAATAAACCCTTTCTTCTTTCACCTCTTTGTGTGTTGTGACTCTTTGCATTACTCAGATCTCTGGGTGTAAGCGCACACCTCTGGCACACTGGCTCAGGGGGTGCTGCACCCCTCCCCATCCATCCACCCTCACCCTATCTGTACCCTAACAATATTGATATTAATATAATAATTTTATAGTCAAGAATTGAGGTCATTTCATTTGTTTTTCACTGTTCTAACCCAGTGATATGTATGCAAATTAGGTATTATAATTACTCTATTTTACTAATGAAGAAAATAAAACCAAAGGGATTAATAACTTGTCCAAATTTCAACAACTAATTGTTGAGTAGATCCTGGATTTGAACTAGTACAGTTTGACTTGTGAAGTTGTAGAATCAAGCCCACGTCATTAAGATTCCTAATATGTTGATGTTCAGCAGGTATGCCTGAGATGACGATTGAGAATTTAAGATATGTTTGACAGAAATATTTCTGAAATTATCATATTTCTCATTTAATAGCTCATTTTGTGTGTGTGCCTGTGTGTGTGTGTGTATAGAGATAGTCTGTAAAGTACCCAAATTATTACTATTTTAACTGTAAATCACCACAGAAAGAGTTGGGCAATATCAAAGAGATATCAAAGAAGATCCTGATAGCCTTGCCACCTCCATTAATATATCCCTCTTGGCCGCGCTCGGTGGCTCAGCCTGTAATCCTGCGCTTTGGGAGGCTGAGGTGAGTGGATTGCCTGAGCCCGCGGTTCGAGACCTGCCTGGGCAACTTGGAGTGACCTCATCTCTACAATAAATCAAAAATTAGCCGGGTGTGGTAGGGCGCACCCATAATTCCGGCTACTTGGAAGGCTGAGGCAGAAGGATCGCTGGAGCCCAGCAGGTCGAGGCTGCGGTGGCCGGGAGCGGCCATTGCACTCCAGTCTGGGCAACAGAGTGAGACTCCAACGCAAAAAAAAAAAAAAAATATATATATATATATATATATATATATATCCCTCTCCCTCTTTTTCTTACTAAGGCTGAATTAGTTTTTATTCTTAGAATTAGAAACAGGTTAAAATATGATGGTTATAATTTTGCAGGTATAAGTCACTTAGGCTTATTCAAGAATACCATATAGCTCTCACTGTAGAGTCAAAACCCTCAGGGGCACATTGTGATGCTTTTTGGCAGAGGTTTTCCTAAAATTGGATTTCCGTCAAGCTGTTGCTCTCTTCTCTTTGTGCCATGTCACCTCCTTTTCCTCTGTTATTTATTCAGATGACAAGGAATTGTGTTCTCTGCCCAATCACCCTTCCCATGAATCACCCTGATGTTGGGGGTTTCCCCTCATCGAATCTCTTTACTGTTTTGTTCAGTTTTGCTGCAATTTTCCAAGGGACGTGACATTCCTGTAATATTGCTATTCACTGAGCAATTTTATTATGTGTCTTGAATAAGAAGAATCCATCTGCTAGGAAAAAGTCAGGCCAAGTTTAAAGCAAATCTTTCCCTCTTAAGCCAGAACTTGTAGACTTAGAAGAAAGATGGTTTTCCAAACAGGGATAACCCTAGGACTCCTGCCAGCTGGTTGCTCATCAGGGTTATGTTAATGTGGGATGACTTTAAACAACAGTCAATTGCTTTGTAATGATTTTCATTTTTTACCAACATTTGATGACTGTGAAATGTGACATTTTAGATTACTTTTTGCAGAAAAATATACATTTTAATTATTTATTACTTAAATACAAATGTTTTAAAATATTTTGATGCTGCTATATGAGAATGTAACTTTTATTATGTAAAATACATTCTCAACATTAGATACGCAAAAATTCAAAGGTAAGATTCTGATAAAGCTCTATGAGTCAGTATAGTCATCTTTATCTCTTTTACTTGCCAGAGATAATTGCTTTATAATGAACCAGCAAGAGAAACAACAATTCTAATGAAGTGTTAACAAGTTAAATGAATCAATCTAATTGGCATTTGGTGAGATATTTTCCGCCAGTTTGCTAAAGAGTATGCTCAAGTATGGAATGGAAATCTTCTTCATATCTGAGTGGGATTAAATTGTTATTGTCGGAGAGTGGAACATACATGGATCTGGAAATAAAAAGACATACAGTAAGTTATTTAGTCAACTTTAGCCTCAGTTTTGTCATTTGTAAAACTGGATTATTTAACTTACCTTGAAGTATTGCTCTTAGTATCAGCTGTAAGATATCCGAATTATTCCTCACATCAGTTGATACATAGTCGATGGTCAGTAAGTATTATTATTAGAAGTGGAAACTTCCTTGAAAAATGAGCCATAAGTAATTTCTACTTTAGGCTTTTAAACATTCAAATAAATAGAGATTAAAAGGGGCCAATAGAAATTTTACTCTCTTAATTCTAACTGTGCCTGTATTGCTGTGTAAATACATGCTGCAATGCTTGCAAAGTTACATGTTTAGTCAAACCTAATCTAATCAGTAATATTAAAAATAAAACACTAATTTTAGATATTTAAAAGACCATTTTGAATTTTTTTCTGTAACTCTCACTAACTAGTTTCACTTATGTTGGAGAATCTGATCATCCCTCTGAAATTGAGTCAGCATTCAACATCCATCTCTTACTTTACAAAAAAATTTCTGGACCCATTGACTAATTTGTGAGTCATGCTGCTTCCTAAAAAAAATCCCTGAACATTTACGGGAATGCAGTCATTGCAGTTTCACTCAGAGTTCATTAGGGGGTAAGTGATGTTTAAAGTAATGGCATTAAATAAGAATATCAATGATCCTGAAGAAACCTCAGGCTTTACTGAGAAGTGTGTATTAAAGCTCAACAAATGGGAAATTAAAGGAAGGCTAACATATCTGATGAGGTGTTGTAAGCAGTTCTTCAAGACTGAGTCTTAAAGTCTAAATTAATTAGAAAAGCCAAAAGAGAGATTTAGCTAATCAATTAGGACTGAACTCTTAAAATTATATGCAGATGCAATGTTTTATTCTTCAATTTCATTTAAATTTAGTACAAAAAACATTCATAAAGTTCATTCATGGAGAAGGGAAAAACATCTTGATTTACACGGATTTATATGAAAAGTCCACATGCGAACAACTAGGAAAGCAAACATTTGAAAATTTGTTTCTTCCCTATTTTAAAGATATGGCGTACAATTCAGGGTTAAGTATACAAATGTTCATTATGCAGGTTCCCTTGTTGTGGAGGTGAGCCCTCCTCCCCCGGCAGAATCCCACTACTGCAATCCCACCCCTCTCACAGCAAATTCCCACTACTGACCATCCTTTTCTTATACTATTACGATAATTGTTCAAGGTCCACATATGAGTGAGAACATGTGATACTCAGTTCTTTGTTTCTGTGTAGATCACTCAGTATTATTGACTCTAAGTCCATCCAAGTTGCTGTGAATTTCATAATTTTGTCCTTTATGACTGCGTAATATTCCATCATGTATATGTACCACATTTTTTCTTTAACCAGTCCTCTTTCGATGGGCAGCATGATTGTTTCCATGTTTTTGCTATTGTGAACAATACTACTATAAACATGAGTGTGAAGATGCTTTTTCATTGAGTGATTTGAGTTCCTCTGGGTATATTCACAGCAAGGGGATTGAGGAGCCATATGGAAAGTTGATTTTTAGACTTTTTAGGAATCACCAAACTGTTTTCCATGGAGGTTGTACTAGTTTACATTCCCACCAACACTGTAGAAGTGTTTCCTTTTCCCCTCATCCTCTCCAGCATCTGTTGTTTTTTGAGTTATTGATGATTGCCACCCTGAGTGGAATTAGGTGGTATCTCAGTGTGTTTTTAATTTGCATTTCTTTGATGACTAGTGAGGCTGAGCATTTTTTCATGTATCTATTGACTGCTCGTATGTCTTCTTTTGAGAAGTGCCTATTCATATCTTTGGCCCATGTTGTAATGGTTCTGTTTTTTTCTTTTCAGCACATTTGAGTTTTTATAGATCCTAGATATTAGATCTTTGTCAGATATACAGTTGGCAAATATTTTTTCCTAGTCCATAGGCTGTATTCCTGCTCTCTTGATGGTTTCTTTGACTTTGCAGAAGCTTGTCAGTTTGATGAGGCCCCACTTGTCTACCTTATCTCTTATGGCATGGGTGCTCGGGGTTTTGATCAACCACAATGACCAAGTAGGCTTCATCCCCAGGATGCATGGTTGGTTCAACATCCACAAGACCATAACCGTAAGTAAATAAATCAAGAGATGTAAGGACAAAAACCACATGATTATATCAATAGACACAGAAAAAGCTTTTGATAAAATCCAGCACTCCTTCTTGACAAAAACCCTCGAACATCTAGGCATAGATGGAAAATACCTCAAAATAGTAAGAGCCATCTATGAGAAATCCACAGCCAACATACTGCTAAACAGACAGATATTAGAACCATTATCCCTGAAAACTAGAACAAGACAAGGATGTCCACTCTCACGCCCCCCACCCCCACCCCGTTAACATAGTATTGGATGTCCTAGCTAGAATAATAAGACAAGAGAATAAAATCAGCGATATCCAAATAGGAAAAGAGGAAGTAAAGTTATTCCTCTTTGCAGACGACATGATTCTATTCCTCGAAAACCCAAGAGAATCTGTCAAAAACCTCCTTGCACTGATAAAGGATTTTGGCACAGTCTCAGGGTATAAAATAAATGTACAAAAGACAGTCACATTTCTATACACCAACAATCAACACACAGAAACCCAAATAAAAAGCACTTGAAGATTTTGAACCATGAGAGGCAGCCAAGCTGCTAGCAACACTGAGTCTTAGCTGTGACAGGTCAGTTTCCAAATAATAGAGTGCTTATTTTTTCCTACATTGAATAAATTTTAGATATAGAATGTAATCTTTCACTGAGAATTCTTTATATATATATGTGCAATATATAAATTTCTTAATAGTACATAAAACATTTCTTAATTTATATATTAAATTTCTTATTTTACATATAAACACAAGCACATAAATGTTATAGATATACTGTTTTAGGTCTAATATATATATATATATATATCTTATAAAATCTTGGAAAACAAGTCCTAAGGCAAGTGAAAAAGAATTTAGAAGAAATCTAATTTTAAATTATTTTAAGTGTTGCTTAAAATTCTCATTTCAGTTTGCTTTGCATATAACATAATTAATTTTTAAAATTGATAAGCACTGTTGCTATATATGGTGGCAGTTTATTTTAGCTACTGCTGTCTTTTCTCTTCTTAGTCTATGCCTTCATGTCTTCTACTTCTGATTTTATTACCTACAAATGCATTACTAGTGTCTGCAATGACTCATTTACTTGCTAGTACAGTTACTTCCTTAACAGGATTGAAGACAGTTATTATTTCCAGGCTCTTGTAGACATTCTTTCTGAATCCAGGGACACTTTTTCCTGCCATAGCATAATTTTCCAGATGCTTTGTCTATTGAATATTTTTGTTTTACATCTGGTGCTTCTCCCTCTTGGAAGTAAACCTGTTCATATAGTTTATGTTTTTACAAGGATTTTCTGATAAAATACTCAAAATGGTTCTTGTGCATACAATATTTTCAGAAAGAAAAAATGAGAAATATATTATTAAATTGGGGCCTAATGGAACAAGGCTTTTTAAAAAAAATAGATCATACAACAAAATGCCTAATTTATCAAAGTAAATAAATGAATTCTGAAGGTGAATTGATCTTGGAAGGAAACAATAAAAGAATAAAAATAACAGATAACAGAGTCTGGTATTTTCTCAAATGAAGATGCAATAAGAAACATAATATTATAAGGTATTTTTGTAACTTATAAACTAGAGAACAATTTTTTTTTTTTTTTTAGTTGGAGTCTCACTCTGTCGCCAAGACTGGAGTGCAGTGGCACACTCACAGCCACCCCAGTGTTGATCTGCCAGACTCTGGTGATCCGTCCGCCTCAGCCTTACATTAGCCAGAACTACAGGCACGCGCTACCATGCCCAGCTAATTTCTATTTATTGTGGAGACAAGGTCTCGCCAAGTTGCCTGGGCTAATCTCAAACCCATGGGCTCAGGCAATTCATTTGCCTTGGCCTCTCAAAGTGTTGGGAGCTACTGAGCCCAACATAGAGAACAATTTTTTAAAGGTAGTTTGACTCAGTAAATAATATATGTTCCTCCACATGGAAGAAAATTTTTCACCAAAAAAGACTATAGAAGCCTGTATTTTAGTAGACTATTCAACTGAAGTGGTAAGGTTGCAAAATAATTCTGTGTAAGGATTTCCTAAGGTGTGTGTGTGTGCATGTATGTGTTTGTGTGTCTGTGTGTTTCAAGAAATAGACAAAAAAGGCCCTGCAAAATTTTAAGACAATAATAAGTGAAGAGAGGGCTAGAGATTTTCCAACATTTTAACTACGCTTAGAACTCAAGAAAAGAAAGATTCTATCTCATGCAACCCAAATATTTCATTTTGAGGGTAATATGTGTTAAATACAATTGTTCAGACTTATTAGATTTTTTTTGTTTTACTTTATTCAGAGTTAGGTATACAAATGTTCATTATGCAGTTACCCTTATTGATAAGATGTGCCCCTCCCTCTCTGGCAGTTTCCCTCAACTGCCAATTCCACCTCACCCTTCCCTGGCAGTTTCCCACTATTATCAATCCCTTTCTTATAGTAATATGATAATTGTTCAAGATCCGCTTATGAGTGAGAACATATGATACTCTGTTCTTTGTTTCTGTGATAGATCACTGAGTATGATAGACTCTAAATCCATCCAAATTGCTGCGAAGTCCATATGTTTGTCATTCTTCATGGTTGCATAATATTCCATTGTGTATATGTACTACATTTTTTTATCCAGTCCAGCTTCAATGAGCAGCATGGTTGGTTCCATGTTTTTGCTATTGTGCATACAACTGTAACAAACATCTGTGTGCAGGTATCTTTTTGGTAGAATGATTTGTGTTCCTCCAGGTATATTCCCAATAGGGAGATTGCTGGGTCATATGGAAGGTCAATTTCTAGTTCTTTCAGAAATCGCTACACTGTCTTCCAAAGAGGTTGCACTAGTTTGCATTCCCACTAGCAGTGTAAAAGTGTTCCTTTTTCTCTACATCCTTGTAAGCATCTTTTGTTGTTTGTTTTATTAATGATGGCTATTCTTACTGGGGTTAGGTGGTATCTCACTGTGGTTTTGATATGCATTTCTCTAATGATTAGTGAGGCTGAGCACTTTTTCATGTGTCTGTTGGCTGCCCGTATATCTTCTTTTGAGAAGTGTCTATTCATGCATTTTGGCCATTTTTTAATGGGACTGTTTGTTCTTTTCTTTTTGGCATATTTGAAGAGATTCCAGAAGCAAATCCTCAATTTCTCAACCAACTCATCTTTGAGAAAACTTCCAACAACAACCACTGGGGAGAGGAGAACCTATTCAGTAAATGGTGCTGGCAAACCTGGCTGATCACATGCAGAAGATTTAAACAGGACCCTTACCTATCACCATACATAAAAATTAACTCTAAATGGTTCAAAGACCTAAACGTAAAACCTCAAACTATAAGAATCTTAGAAAATGCAGGAGACACCCTTATGGAAATTGGAACTGGCAACCAATTCCTGTTCAAAACCCTAAGTGCCCATACCATAAGAAATAAGATAGACAAGTGGGACCTCATTAAACTGACGAGCTTCTGCAAAGCAAAAGAAATCATCAAGAGAACAGGGAGACAGCCCACAGAATGGGAAAAAATATTTGTCAACCGTATATCTGACGAAGGCCTAACATCTATGATCGACTTATTAGATCTTATTTTAAATGTTGCATAATATTTCTTATCTAAATGATAAAAATCATTTTGTAAAAGTACCAAGGAAAGAAAATACCTTACTCAAACTTGATATAAAAAATGTTTCTCATTAGAGAGACAGTGACGTCTGTGGTTTGGTCCAAGTAGGTGGTTTTTAACCACAAGGGTAGATTGAAGGCCAGGAATAATGGTTACCAGCGGTGAAAATAAAGATAATGATTCAGAAGGTCTGGGATAGGACCCACGATGCTACGAACCTGTTGATCACACTTTGAGTAGCAAGACTCTATTTAACCTCTATTTCTCTCTGCAGCTGAATTAAACTTCAGAGATTCTCTATTGTCCACCTGAATCTCCAAATGCCTTAACCTTGTGGTAGAACAGTGGTTCTCAAAATGTGTCCCTGGACCAACGGCATCAGCATCATCTGGGAACTTGTTGGAAATGAAAATTCTCAGGCTTTATCATAGGCCTAATAAATCAGAGACTCTGTAGTGGGTCCCAGCAATTTGTATTCTAACAAGCCCTCCAGGTGATTCTGATGCCATAGGTAAAATCTGAAAAACACTGTTCCAAATGAGTGGCTGTCCAGCCTGGCTGCACATCACAGCCACCTGGTGAACCTTGCAAAAGTAGCATGCCCCCCCTCTACCCCCATCCAGTTAAATCAAGATCTTTGGGGCTGTGTCTAATGTGCAGCCAGAATGGAAAACCACAGTTGTATGATGTCAATATTCTAACTGTTTAACTGATTTATCTCTGATCGCTCCTTTTCATGGTAATTCCTCCTGGATGTCTCCTAATGTGCTCTGTGTACATGCCCAACAGCCACATGGCATTTCACTTCTGCCTTGTACAGCCTTCTTACTTTGTATCATAACACTTTTTTTCCTTTCCTCAAAGCCTTCTTTTTTATTTTTATCTCATGTCTCTTGAACTAATCTTACAAAGGAAAGACTGTTTATTAAATCTTTATGCTCAGTTTATACAAAAATAACACATTTGCAGATGACCTATGTGGGACTTTTCAGCTTCCATAATCATTTAAGCCAATTTCCCTAATAAATAAATTTCATCATCTTCACTCCTCTCCCTCCTCCTCCCTCCCCCATTTCTCTCTCTCTCTCTCTCTCTCTCTCTATATATATATATATATATTTATTTATTATTTATATATATAAAATCTTCTATAAGTTGTCCCTCTGAAGAACCCTGACTACATACTCTGTTCTCTAATCTGTACTTAGCACTTTATTTGGTAGAGTCTGTTATGAAAAAGAAAATCCGTGCTTTTATCCATATACCTATTTTTCATATCCCCTTTTTAACAATCTTCCAATCGTGTTAATTCCAAATTTTTAATGACGGAGGAAACTGCTAAACACTAACCTTGAGTCAATTTATATCTGTACCTCGAGCCATGTTGACAATGGAGAAGCATATTATAATTCGAGGGACAATGGGCAGTGTGAGATGAGGACATACATTTTGCACTGACCACTGGCCACAATACTCTGCTGGTTCCATGTTGCTTATGGGGAAATAAAAGTTGCAGCAGTTAAATGGACATTTGTAAGAATGGGTACAATTCTGAAATGTATGCATATAAATGTTTATATAATTTTTATATTGTTCAGGGAATTGGAAGGAATTTAGCAGTGCTGACAGTGTAAGCGTTTTCTTTTTTTATCTTTCTAAAGGGAAGAAAAATATGACTGAGTCAGATGCCAATCATTCTACAAAAATCAGATGTTTGTACAATGTAGTTGATAAATTCTTCCAATGACCACTGGTAAATTTCAGATATTTTGAGCTTTCTTGTTTTGTAACTAATTATTGAGAAATAATATGAGGATAAATAAAAGAGACATCCCAGAGAAAACTACTTTTTTTCTGTAAGAGTAGCAGTGAACTTAAAGTAATGGGCACTAGAATTGGGAAATTTGTTTATTCTGATCATGATATTTTCTCATTCTAAACGCTTGAAAGCACAGATAGATTAAAATTTGTATGCTAAAAGTTGCACTCTACATTGTAAAGGGCACTTCATTCTATCTAGCATTATCCTAATTTGTTTTCTTCTCTTATTCCTCTAGTAAGTATATAAATTAGCATTTATTTAAAAGCTACTCTGGGCCATATACCATGTAGTAAATTTTTTACAAACATTTTCTCTATTCTTTAAAATGACTCTCAAAGACACACAGTATCATTTTACTTGTTCAGTTGAAGACATGCTGAACTTTTGTCTAAGATCATGGAGTGCTAGATTAAAGTATGGTGCTAGGATGTGATTGTATAAAACTTGAATTCATGTTCCGTCCATATGGTGTAGACTTCTAGAGTAGGTTTTGTCCTCATTTATCTCCAAAGTACCTAGCACAATGCTCTTTATATAGAAGGTGGTCAATAGACATTTATCGCATATGAACTTGGTGAGGAGTTGCAGTCATGCAAACAGGACTTATGAGTTCTATCACTGTCATCACCAATCCACTGTAAGAATATATTTTATACCAATCATTGTTCAAAATTCCTCAATTGTGAAAGCAAAATTTTAAAGTTGCAAGAATTAAGAGATAGCATATAGTGTAGATCACTATATTCACTCATAATGCTGCCACTCAATGGCCATTCCCAACACAGCGTACCAGCACATTGGTTCATCTTCTAAATTTAGCCCATGAGGTATATTTTTTAGTTTTAAATTTTTTTTTTAGTTGGAGTCTCACCCAACTCAGGCTGGAGTACAGTGGCATGCTCATGGCCACCACAGCATCCACCTGCTGGGCTCAGGTGATCCTTCCACTTCAGCTTTCCAAGTAGCCAGAACTACAGGCGCACACTACCATGCCCAGCTAATTTTTTGATTTATTGTAGAGATGAGGTCTCAACAAGTTTCCCAGGATGGTCTCGAACCCGTGGTCTCAGGCAATCCTCTCACCTCGACCTCCCAAAATGCTGGGATTACAGGCTTGAGCTGATTCTTTCTTTAATATCTGTTCATGGAATGGTAGCTGCAGCTAATTTTCTATAATAGTGGCAGGATGAAATACAGGGCTTAGATTTAATCTGTTGCATAGGCTACAGCCTAATAAATTTTTTGTGCACTAATATGAACCTTTGGTAAGTCTCTCAGCCAGCAGCACAGCAGAGAGTTTAAAACTATCTTTTATTTCTCTCTCTCTCTCTCTCTCTCTCTCTTCTCTCTTTATTGGTCAATGGTATCCTAGCTCAACTCCAGTAGTATTTTCTTGGGTTTGTTCAAAACACTAAATTGTCTGAGCAATTTTATGGAATATTGGAAATGTGTGTTCTCTCTTTGTGATTCTATAAAAGCAGCAAGTGGCTTGCTTAAGCTGTATGTTGTATGGTGCATGGGGACGCCCAGGGTCCTATATTCATAATTTATGGGGCTAGTCTGGATGGTCATCCCCTCTGCCTGGAGTAAAAGACAGGGGTTAGAAGGGCAAAGTGACCTACAAAAAATTTGGATTACTAAATTGCTTGTCAAAATTCACCCTAAAAGCTGTGTATCTATTAACGGGGGCTGAGAATATACTGAGACAAATTTAACACTTTGTTTAGTGAAGAACCAGAAAAGCATCAAGCATCCTAATTAAATTACATGGTGACTTTAAAATTCTCTTCAAGAAAAATGGTTAGAGGATTACAGTTTTCTTTAAAATACCCTTCTCTTATATGGTTTTGTATCTTTTTTTAATCCTATGCACTACATTCTTGACTGTATTAGGATATATACGTCTAAAATAATTTATCTAATAGTATTAATTTTTGAGACTTGAAACTATGTTGGTAATTACTATGCATGTGTTGAAAGCCCCAGTGTTTAAGCAAAATGATTCTAAACTTGAAAAACTAGAGATATAATACTGAAAACACAAAGAAGGTTTTTCATTTTTTGCATTAATTCCACTGTAGTTTTCCCACTCTTATGTATTGTATTTTTTTTTTTTTTTTTTTTTTTTAGTTGGAGTCACACTCTGTCTCCCAGACTGGAGTGCAGTGGCCACTCCCGGCCACCGCAGCCTCAACCTGCTGGGCTCCGGCGATCCTTCCGCCTCAGCCTTCCAAGTAGCTGGAACTACAG
>CAUYQG010049408.1:0-42766 GCA_963574415.1 Tarsius wallacei | reverse complement strand
GGAGCGGCCACTGCACTCCAGTCTGGGCGACAGAGTGAGACTCCGACTCAAAAAAAAACACACACACACACAAAAACAAATCAGAAAAAACACTTCAGTGTCTTCCTACTGCCCTAAGTGACTTTTGATAAAAGTCAAAATCCGGAACAATGTTTGCAAAATTTGGGGTGATCTAGTTTTTGCCTGCCCTTTCAGCTCCTGGTCCCATGCTTATTAGCTTATTACATTGCTTGAGTCCCGTGGACTTTCTTTTGAGTTGGGGTCTCACTCTGTTGCCCAGGCTGGAGTGCAGTGGCATGCTTATGGCCACCGCAGCCTTGACCTGCTGGGCTCAGGCAATCCTTCTGCCTCTGCCTTCCAAGTAGCTGGCACTACAGGTGTGCACTGTCACGCCCGGCTTAATTTTATTTATTGTAGAGACATGGTCTCATCAAGTTGCCCAGGCTGGTCTCAAACCCCTGAGCTCAGGCAGTCCTTTCACCTCAGCCTCCCAAAGTGCTGGAATTACAAGCTTGAGCCACTGTGCCTGGTGCTGTGGACCTTTTTTTGGTTCCTCTAATACCCTATCTTTCCTACTTCAGGCTTTGATGCCTTTCTTGTTTGCATTGTAAAATTCTTTGTTCACACAGCTAACTTATCTTCCAGGTCTCTTTTATCATCTCTATCATCAGATAAACTTTCCCTTACCTCCTCAACTAGGTTAGTGTTCCTTTTCACAGGTGCTTTTATAGCACCCTATACATGTTCACAGCACTCACCACATCTTTTATTATTTGTTCAATGTCTGACCATTGTTCTGATAGACTTCAAATGAGTTTTATGAAGGTTAAGACAGTCTGTCATGTTTTTTGTTTTTTGTTTTTTTTTGAGTTGGAGTCTCACTCTGTTGCCCAGACTGGAGTGCAGTGGCCGCTCCCGGCCACCGCAGCCTCGACCTGCTGGGCTCAGGCAATCCTTCCGCCTCAGCCTTCCAAGTAGCTGGAACTACAGGTGCGCGCTACCATGCCCGGCTAATTTTTGATTTAATGTAGAGACGAGGTCTCGCCAAGTTGCCCAGGCGGGTCTCGAACTCGCAGGCTCAGGCAATCCACTCACCTCAGCCTCCCAAAGCGCGGGATTACAGGCTGAGCCACCAAGTCTGGTTATGTTTATTGTTTTATCTCCATACCCACCTTAATACTTTGCCACATATAATTCATGATTTCTACCCTGAACCTCCCTGTCTTTCTTTTTACAGCAGCCCATAACGGTGCGAGAAGGCCAGACCATCTGTGTACGTTTCTGGCGATGCAGCAATTCCAAGAAGGTGTGGTACGAGTGGGCTGTGACAGCACCAGTCTGTTCTGCTATTCACAACCCCACAGGACGCTCATACACCATTGGCCTCTAACCCTGCATCAAGTGTCCAGAGCCTTGGAAGCAGTCTCAGCTTCTGCTCCTGTAGCACAGAAAGTGCAGAACATCTATGGGCTGTGATTCCCCTTGCCCATCAGAAAGGAATGTTTCAATCTGCTTTCCTGCCTTACATCAAGGTGGGCAAGGGATAAGAATTAATTGCAGGGCTCAAGCCACCAATCTGTGAAGATCTGAGGCCAGGGTTGAGAAATTAGTGCTGGATCTGAAGCTATGTACTCAAGTCTCAAGAGCTCCCTGGACTAGCCTAAAAACACGGGGGTTAAACACACATTTTCAGCCCTTCTCCGGCCCTTCTCTGTTCTTGTTTTGATGGTTTTGTGTAAGAGGAAAAACAAATAAAATTATAGCCCTTTCCTGCTCTACCCCGCTTTCCCCTGTTTTCCCACACCTTGCTTAGGCCCAGGCAAGTTCAGATCTGTGTACTTATCCTAGCCAAGACCCAAAGGGATCTAACTGTATTTCCTACTTAGGAAGCTGAGTGATGACTTTTTGGACTTCTGGATATAGGTCTTTCTGACCAACCATAGTGAGCTCTTGTCTGTTAGAACCCTATGGTTGGGCTTTTCTCTGGGGAGGAGGCATAGTATGCCACCTTGGAGAAAGATGGGATAATAAGGAGCCAGCTTCCCTTCATTCTTGAGCTGCTGCACTGCCAGCTCCTTTGTTGATCTTGGAAAAGACTGGAAGCCATCCAGGCATCTCCAGCAAGAAGCCACCTGTTTGCTTTGAATAAAATAACAGGGTTAGGGTTTGAAGTCCTAAGAGATCATCTAGTCCAATTTTCTATTTTATAGGGACAAATCTGAAATCTGTTCATGACGTGATGTTAGTATCCAAATTAGAATTGGAACTCAGGTCCTCTGCCTCTGGCTCACGTCATTACCAACTACGTTTCTGATAGCTACATTAGGCAGCTGAAGTCGCTGGGGGTCCCAGAAGCCCTCGGAAAGTGAGGGTGGACATCAGTTTCTTCTTTCTGGTTAGAGGGCTCGGAGTACTGCTGCACTCGAGGAGTCAGTTCAGAAACCACGTTTATCCTTGCAAGCGGGAGGTGTAGGGGGCACTGATTTGAGCAGAAGGTATGTGACCTGTAGGACCAGGCGATAAGGATAAGGCAGAGTGTGGAAGAAGACAAATCTGTGGCAATATCTGCGTTTCTCAGGGAGGCCTGTGTAGGCAGTCCCCTCAGAACGGGAGTGTGGAGTTCACCATCTTATCACACGTGAAACGCGACCAGCTGTCCAGGGGAAGGCCGACGTCAATCGTGCCTCCTCGTTGGCTCCGCCCATCGCGTTGCCTAGTCGACGCGAGCACCCGGTGCGGGGTCGGTGACTCCTTCACTCCCGCTCTCCTTCCGGTTTTCCCCGCCATCCGCAAGTCGTTTAACCAATGAGAAGGCGATGGGCGGCTACCATAGGACGCTTCCACTTTCCTTGAGTCCCTGAAAGGTTAGCCAATCAATGGAAACTTGGTGGTTGCTAAGAAACGTGCGCTTGCTCCACCCATCCCGAGGGCTTTAGCCAATGAAAACTGGTACTTTGGCCTGTTGCCGCGAAACCAGTGAGTACTTCCACCGCCTGGGTGTTTCGGCGCATGCGCAGATTGGGGAAGGTTCTGGAAGACGGCGGAGCTGCCGCCATTTTGCGGGAAAAGCAGCCGCTCCGGCTGCAGTGCTACTTTTCTTGCTGAGACTCTAGGAAATAGCCGAGCTTCGAGCCCCACAACACATCCAAAGGAACGGAGAGAACCGGGACCCCCCTGCGGGGCCCCGGAACTGGTGAGAAACCCCGAAACTCGGTTCCCCCCCAAGACGTCATCTATGCGTGACGTTGCTACTGGGCGCCTCCCCCTGACGTCACAGGCAGAAAATGGCGTCACGAGCAAACTCGTGCAAACTTTTAAAATAAAAAAAAAAAACTTGTATATTTTATCCTGGAAGTGTTCGCTACTTGAATGTAGCCCACTGGCATGACTTTAGAGGTCGGCACCCACGTGTCTAAACTCTGTACGGATAAAGATGCTGTTTTGAGGATCCCAATGACTTTGATATCCTTCCAGGTCCCCGCAGCCATGACACTTAGAGTCGCCCAAATTGGAAAGGAAAGGGAACATCGGCCCCCTGAGCCCTAAGTTTTGATCAGTTTCAGCCAGTTGTGCCACACCCAGAAAGAGAGAGATAAGGGAATTGAGATTTCTTCCTCATTCGTCGGTCTCGAAGACTCAAGTTCACTAAGCTTGTCCTCTACGGGCCATTATTTCCTCTTAACTCTTTCGACTACACATTCTGTAGGCGCACAGTGAGGCCACTTAGGAGGATTGAGCTCTGGGACACTGGCTCTGGCAGAGATGGTTACTTATAGCACTATTTTTTAAAAGCTTAGCCTTGGCTTGTTAAAAAACATGGGGCCGGGCGCGGTGGGTCACGCCTGTAAATCCCAGCACTTTAAGAGGCCGAGGTGAGAGGATTGCCTGAGTCCACTGGTTCGAGACCAACCTGGACAACTTGGTGAGGCCTCATCTCTACAATAAATCAAAAAATTAGCCAGGCATGGTGGCATGTGCTTGTAGTTCCAGCTACCTGAAAGGCTGAGGCGGAAGGATCGTCTGAGCCCAGCAGGTCGAGGCTGCGGTGGCCTTGAGCAGGGTGCCACTGCACTCCAGCCTGGGTGACAGAGCGAGACTCCAACCTAAAAAAACAAACAAACATGGGGAGGGCAGTCCTTCAAGTAATGTTTTATTTTTCTGATTGTTCCTGTTCTCGATTAAGCTGCCTTCAGTTTGGAGGTGTTTGTACCCAGCTCAGTGACCGGACCCAGGAGATGGCGTTACCATCACCCCTGGGACTCCAGCGTTTGATGAATTCTTCCTGAACTAGGCTGAATGTGGTTCTTCACTGTCCTCTGCTCCTTCAACAGTGGGTTCTACCTGCTGGCTTGGGTCTTAACTGCTATGACAAGACCTAGGCACTGTCCTGATTGTGGGTCTCTGATGCAATTTTTGGAGCAGAATAGAAGAAAACCATATATTCTATATGTGGATGAACTTGAATGGACCTTGACCCAGAAATTAGAACATGAAGAGAGTTTGAAAAATCCCAATCTGAAAATGCATAATATTTGGCACTTTACTGCTTCTAGAAAGATACACTAAATCCAGCGAATAGTGTGTTGTGTTTGTGTTTGAATAGGTTCATTCTTTTGTTTCTGAGTGAAAACATCATACATAGAGGTTCATTTGTAGAGGATTGTCAGCAAGTGAAAGTTTTTTGTGTGTATGGTAAGTTACCCTTTTCCTGCACTAGCAGTCAAGTATGAGCAATTCTAGAAATCAGAAGCATTTCATTTGGAGAGAAAAAGGCAGATTGTAAAAAATAGTTTATACCACTTAGAAAATTATTTTTCAAACCATTTTTCCACAGCAGACCAGACAGTGTATTTTACAGTTAGTCTAGTTCCTGATATTTTTAAGCATACATTGTACATGCCCAGGTATTTTGAGTCTTAAATTTGACTCCAGCAGGGTGCGGTGGCTCAGCCTGTAATCCCAGCACTTTGGGAGACCAAGGCAAGAGGTTGCCTGAGCCCACGGGTTCAAGAACAGCCCGGGCAACGTAGCAAGACCTCATCTCTACAATAAATTGAAAAAATTAGCCTGGCATGGTGGCGCGTGCCTGTAGTTCCAGCTACTTGAAAGGCTGAGGTGGAAGGATCACCTGAGCCCAGCAGGTTGAGGCTGCGGTGACTGAGCATGCCACTGTACTTCACTAGCCTGGGGGACAGAGTAAGACTCCAACTTAAAAAAAAATTGGCTCCAAGTAGTTTTCCTTTTTCTAAGAATCTTATCTCCATAGCATGCTTAGCATTATTGCTAGCAGTTGTATTAAAAATGGCAGGTGTAATTATTACACTTATTCAATCATCAAAATAGGGTATGGACTCTGAGGGCAACCAGGATAGCATTGTTTGATGGTGATTAGGTGCTTTAAAGAGGACAAAGCTTTTGTGGCTTTGGAAAGACTGATTATGGTAGCCTCCTTGCATAGAAATTCCTCAGATTAGTTTTTTGGTTTTGGTTTTTTTTTTTTTTTTGAGTTGGCGTCTCACTCTGTTGCCCAGACTGGAGTGCAGTGGCCGCTTCTGGCCACCGCAGCCTCGACCTGCTGGGCTCCGGCGATCCTTCTGCCTCAGCCTTCCGAGTAGCCGGAACTACAGGCGCGTGCTACCACGCCCGGCTAGTTTTTTTGATTTATTGTAGAGATGAGGTTTCGCCTGCCCAGACGGGTCTCGAACCCGCGGGCTCAGGCATTCCATTCACCTCAGCCTCCCAAGGCGCGGGATTACAGGCTGAGCCACCGAGCCCGGCACAGTTGATGTTTTGATACATGTCTGTGTTATATAGTGATTCGATCAGGGTAGTTAGCCTATCCATCACCTCATGCACTTATCATTTCTTTACGCTGAGAACACTCAAAAGCATTTCTTTTAGCTACATTGCAATATGGGTTATTTTACCATTAACTATAGCCACTCTACTGTGCAATAGAACACCAGCATTTATTCTTCTTATCCAACTGTAACTTTGTGCCCTTGACCCACCTTTCTCCAACCTGCCCTTCACTCTCTCCTCCCTAGTCTCTGGTAACCACTGTGCTATTCTCTGCTTCTGTAATATCAACTTTTTATATATGAAAAAAGATTCCCCATATGAGTGAGATCTTGTAGTATTTGTCTTTTTGTTTGGATTGATTTCGTTTGGCTTAACATGATGTCTCACAGGTTCATCTACATTGTCACAAATGACAGGATTTTATTTTGTTATGGCTGTATAGTATTTCATTACGTATATATACCACATTTTCTTTATCTATTCATCTGTTATTAGATGTTTAAGTTGATTTCATATCTTGGCTATTGTAAATAGTGTGGCAATAAACATGGGCGTACAGATAGTTCTTCAACATGCTCATTTCCTTAGGGTATAGACCCAGAATTGCTGGATCATATGGCAATTCTATTTCTTATTTTTTGAGGAATTTACTTACTGCTTTCAATAACGGCTGTACTAGACTATAATCTCACCAACAGCATGTGTTTCCTTTTTCCACGTCCTTGTTAATACTTGTTTTCTTTTATCTTTTTCATAGTAGCCATTCTAACTGGAGTGAGGTGGTATCTCATTGTGGTTTTGATTTGAACTTTTCTGATGATTAGTGATGTTAAACATTCTTTTAATACCCATTGGATATTTGTAGGTCTTCTTTTGAGAAATGTCTATTTATATCTGCTGTCCATTTTTAATCTGTTTTTTTAAAAAATGTTTTTGTTTTCCATTGAGTTAAGATCTTTATATATACTTGATATTAACTCCCTTTCAGATGTATACTTGCATATATTCTCTTCCATTCTGTAAGTTGTCTTTTTACTCTATTAATGGTTTCCTTTGCTGTGCAGAATCCTTTCAGTCTGATGTAATTCAATCGATCTGTTTTTGCTTTTGTGTATTTTTGAAGACTTATTTTTAAAATTTTTGTCCAGGCCAATATTGTGAAGCATTTCCCCTATGTTTTCCTCTGTGGTTTTATAGTTTGAGGTTTTACATTTAAGTCTTTAATTTATGTGAGTTGATTTTGTATATGGTGAAAGACAGCAGTCTAGTCTCATTTTTCTGCATGTAGATGTCCAATTTTCCCAGCACCATTTATTGAAGCAACTGTCTTCTCCCTAATGTGTTCTTGGTACTTTTGTCAAAAGTCAGTTGACTGTAGGTGTAAGAATTTATTTCTGGGTTTTATATTCTGTTCCATTGATCTATATGTTTGTCTTTGTGCCAGTATCATGCTGTTTTGGCTACTATAACTTTGTAGTATACTTTGAAGTCAGATAGTGTGAAGCTTCTAGCTTGTTCTTTTTGTTCAGAATTGCTTTGACTTTTGGGGGTCTTTTGTGGTTTTAGGATTGCTTTTTTCTATTTCTGGAAAGAATGTCATTGGTATTTTGATAGGAATTGCATTGAATCTGTAGATTGCTTCAGGTAGTATTGTCATTTTAATTATATTAATTCTTCTGATCCACGAACATGGGATGTTCTTCTATTTATTTGTATCTTCTTTAATTTCTTTCATCAGTGTTTTGTAGTTTTCCTGGAAGAGATATTTTGCCTCCTTGGTTAAATTTATTTCTAGGTTTTTTGTGTGTGTGTGTGTGTGTGTGTGTGTGTGTGTGTGTGTAGCTGTTGTGAATGGAATTGTCTTCTTGGGTTCTTTTTCAGCTAGTTCATTGTTTGTGTATAGAAACATTACTGATTTTTTAAATATTAATTTTGTATCATGCCATTTTGCTGAATTTGTTTATCGGTTTTAAGAGGTTTTGATAGAGTTTGTAGGCTTTTCTCTATATAATATCATGATGTTCTACAGAGACAATTTGACTTCTTCCTTTTAAATGTGTATACCATTTTTTTCTTTCTCTTGCCCAAGGGCTCTGGCTAGGACTTTCACTGCTATGGTGAATAAGAGTGGTGAAAGTGGGCACCCCTGCCTTGCTTCTGATCTTAGAGAAAAAGGTTTTAGCTTTTGCCTATTCAGTATGATGCTAGTTGTGGGTTTGTCGTATATGGTCTACGTTGTGTGAGAAGCATACCTTCTATACCCATTTTGTTGAGAGGTTTTATAATGATGAGATGTTAAAGTTTGTCAAATGCTTTTTTTTTTGCATTCATTGAAATGATTACATGATTTTTGTTTTATTTCTGGTAATGTGGCATATCACATTGATTGATTTGGTATGTTAAACCATGCTTGCATCTCTGGAATGAATTCCACTTGATCATAGTGAATATTTTTAATATGTTGTTGGATTCAGTTTTCTAGTATCTTGTTAAGAATTTTTGTATTTATATTCATCAAGGTTATTTGCCTGTAGTTTTGTGTTGTTTGTGTGTTTCCTTGTCTGAGTTTGGAATCAGGTAATGCTATCATCATAACATGAATTTGGAACTATTTCCCCTTCTTTCATTTTCTGAATAGTTTGGGGGTAATTTGTATTAGTTCTTCTTTAGACATCTGGTAAAATTAAGCAGTAAAACCAACAAGTCCTAGATTTTTCTTTGATGGAAGGCTTTTTGTTACTGATTTAATTTTCTTACTTACTATTGGCCTGTTAAGATTTTATATTACTTCATAATTTAGTAAGTTGTATGTGTTTTAGAATTTTATACATTTCTTCTATGTTATAACTTTGTTGGTGTGTAGCTGTTCATAATAGTCCCTGATCAACCTTTGTATTTTTGTGGTATCAGTTACAATCTCTCTTTTTTCATCTCTGATTTTATTTATTTTAGTTTTATTTTCTTCTTAGTCTATGTAAAGATTTGTTGATTTTGTTTACCTTTTTAAAAAACCTCCTCTTCATTTTGTTGATCTTTTTTTGGTCTCTATTTGTTATTTTTCTGCTTTGAGCTTTATGGTTTCCTTTCTTCTACCAATTTTGGGGTTATGTTATACTTGTTTTTCTAATTCCTTGAGATGCATCATTGGGTCATTTATTGTAATTTTTTCTTGTTTTTTACTGTAGTTGTTTATTGCTATAGACTTACCTCTTAGAATTGCTTTTGTAGTATCTTATGGATTTTAGTTTGATGTGTTTCTATTTTGGTTTGTCTAAGGGAAA
This sequence comes from Tarsius wallacei, assembly GCA_963574415.1. Taxonomy (NCBI): domain Eukaryota; kingdom Metazoa; phylum Chordata; class Mammalia; order Primates; family Tarsiidae; genus Tarsius; species Tarsius wallacei. Next base: position 33,683 of record CAUYQG010049408.1, on the reverse strand, counting down.
TTTTTAATTTCCTTTTAATTTATTCATTGACTGGTTGTTTAAGAGCATGTTGTTTAATTTCCATGTATTTGTAAAATTTCTTGTTTTTTCTTGCTGTCAATTTCTAGTTTATATCATTGCAGTCAGAAAAGATACTTGATATGATCTTTATTTTTAAAAATTTCTTAAGTTTTGTTTTGTGGTCTAACATTTGATTTATCCTAGAGAATGCTCCATGTGCAGTTGAGAAGGATGTGAATTCTGCAGCTATTAGATGGAATGTTCTGTTAAGTCATTTTGGTCCACAGTACAGTTTAAGTTGGTGATGTTTCTTGGTTAATTATTTTGTCTAGATGATCTATCCTTTGTAGAAAGTGGGGTTTTGAGGTCTAGTAATATTTGTTTTATTTATCTGGGTGCTCCAATGCTGGGTGCATATATATTTACAACTCTATATCCTCTTGTGGAATTGATCCCTTTATCATTATGTAATGACCTTCATTATCTCTTTTTATAGTTTTCGGCATAATGTCTATTTTATCAGATATAAGTATAGCTACTCCTGTTTGCTTTTGGTTTGCATAGTATATCTTTTTCTATCTCCAATTAAGTCTTTTTTTTTTTTTTAAATCCATTTGGCCACTATACATCTTTTTTTTAAAAAATTTATTTTGAAGATGTGGGGTACAATTCAGGGTTAGGTAAACAAATGTTCATTATCAGGTACCTTTTTTGATGAGGTGTGTTCCCCCATCCCCTGGCAGTTTCCCACTACTGCCAATCCCATCTCCCCCACTCCCTGCTGCCCTGGCAGATTCCAACTACTACCAATCCCTTTCTGACAGTATTATGATAATTGTTCAAGGTCCACTTATGAGTGAGAACATGTAGTACTCAGTTCTTTGTTTCTGTGGTAGTGTTATGGTCCGACTAATGCTCTGCTGCTCCCTTGATACCAATAAATCAGCAACTTTCAGTTGATTGGGTGTAGACTACAGGGAAGTCAAGGATCCCCTGAAGCTACTTACTGTGAGCGCATAGGAGATAAGTGGAAGTCCACCTTTTATTAGCTCTCAGAAAGATTGTTCAGGAATGTACAGGAGCACTTGCATCCTTGCCATGCCCTTCTCTAGGGGCTGTGACAATATGGACAGACATTGGCGGGTCTCTTTATCAATAGATCACTCATTATTATAGATTTTGTCTTTCTTTATGGCTGCTTAATATTGCATATGTACCACATTTTTTTAATCCAATCCTCTTTCGATGGACAGTATGGTTGGTTCTATGTTTTTGCCATAGTGAATTTGCTGCAATAAACATGTGTGTGTGGGTATATTTTTCACAGAGTGATTTGAGTTCCTCTGGTATCTTCCCAGGAGGGGGATTGTGGGGTCATATGGGAGGTCAATTTTTAGTCAGGAATCACCAAACTGTTTTCCTCAGAGGTTGTACTAGTTTACACTCCCACCAACAATGTAGAAATGTTCCCCTTTCCCCATATCCTCTCCAGCATCTGTTGTTTTTGAGTTATTGATGATGGCCATCCTGACTGGAGTTAGGTGGTATCTCGGTGTGGTTTTGATTTGCATTTCTTTGATGACTAGTGAGACTGAACATTTTTTCATGTATCTGTTGGCTGCTCGAATGTCTTCTTTTGAGAAGTGCCTATTCATATCTTTTGCCTATTTTGTAATAGGGTTGTTTTTACCTTTTTCTTTTTGGCATGTTTAAGTTCCTTGTAGATCTTAGATATTAGGCCTTTCTTAGATATACAGTTGGCAAATATTTTTTCCCAGACTGTGGGCTGTCTTCCCGCTCTCTTGATGGTTTCTTTGGTTTTGCAGAAGCTTGTCAGTTTGATGAGGTCCCACTTGTCTATCTTCTCTCTTATGGCATGGGCACTTGGGGTTGTGATCAGGAATTGGTTGCCAGTTCCAATTTCCATAAGGGTGTCTTCTACATTTTCTAAGGTTTTTATAGTTTGAGGTTTAGAATTTAGGTCTTTGATCTGGTTAGAGTTGATATTTGTGTATGGTGATAGAGGTCTTGTTTTAATCTTCTGCATGTGGTCAGCCAGTTTTCCCAGCACCATTTACTGAATAGGTTCTCTTCTCCCCAGTGGTTGGTGGTGGAGCCTTTGTTGAAGATGAGTTGGCTGAGAAATTGAGGTTTTGCTTCTGGAATCTCTATCCTGTTCCATTGGTCTATATACCTGTTCTTGTACCAATACCAGGCTGTTTTGATTATTGCAGCTTTGTAATAAGGTTTAAAGTCTGGGAGTGTGATACCTCCCTTTTTTTTCTGAGGATTGTTTTGGCTATTCATGGTTTTTTATGTTTCCATATGAATTTCTGTATTGTTGTTTCCAGGTCTCAGGAGAGTGATGCTGATAATTTAATGGGTATTGCATTAAATCTGTAGATTGCTTTTGGTAGGATGGACATCTTAACATTGTTAATTCTTCCAATCCATAAGCATGGAATATTTTTTCATTTATTTGTGTCATCTTTGATTTCTTTGAGGAGTGTTTTGTAGTTTTCATTGTAAAGGTCTTTCACTTCTCTAGTTAGGAAGATTACAAGGTATTTCATTTTGTGTGTGGCTTTTGTGAGTAGGATTGTGTGTTTTATATTTGAGTTTCTGTTTATTGTTGGTGTATAGGAATACAACTGTCTTTTGCACATTTAATTTATACCCTGAGATTTTGCCAAAGTCCTTTATCAGTGCAAGGAGGTTTTTGACAGATTCACTTGGTTTTTCAAGGTATCAAGAGTCATGTCATCTGCAAAGAGGGATAATTTAACTTCTTCTTTTCCTATTTTGATACCGAATTTCCTTCTCTTATCTGATTGCTCTAGCTAGGACTTCCAATACTATGTTGAAAAGGAGGGGTGGGTGAGAGTAGGCATCTTTGTCTTGTTCTGGTTTTCAGGGGAAATGATTCCAATTTCTGTCTGTTTAGCAGTATGTTTGGCTACTTTATACCTTAAATGAAGAATTTAACCCATTTACTTTCAAGGTTATTATTGGTAGGTATTAAGGACATACTTCTCTCATTTTGTTAATTGTTTTCTTTTCTTTATAGGCCCTTTGTTTCTTCCTTTCTCTCTTGTTGATTACCTCTGTGGCTTGGTGATTTTCTGTGCTGCTAATCTTTTCTTTCTACTTCTTGTTTGTGTATGTGCTGCGATTTCTTTCTTTGTGGTTACCGTGGGGCTAACATAGAGTGCTGTATTTACCTTAGACTATTTGAAGCTGATAGTTACTTATTTTGGTTGTGTAAAAATACTAAAGACTTCCTCCCCTCCACAATTTATATTTTTATTGCCCTAATTTACTTCTTTACCTACTATTTGTTCTTTAGCCACTAACTGAAGTTGTTATTGTTTTTGACCAATTGATTTTAAACTTACATACTGAAATTGAGTGGTCTTCTGATTGCTGTGACACTAAATACCTCAAATGGATATTTCTCTGTTCACAGACTTTTCTGGTATCTCAAGTACCCAATCTTAATAATCTAGACTTGATGCATTGCTACAATTGGACCCTGGTGTAAAATGTCTCCCTAAATGTTAACTCTTTCCTATCAAAAATGGGGGCAACTGGAACATCTGTAGGAGAAAGTTCAGGATGTATCACTGGGGCTATTCAGGTCATGATAATAGTGGTCTTCTCCCATTCACTTAAACTTCTGCTATTGCTCAGGGAAGTTGCAAGATGGCATTAGTGATGTTTTGCTAATGTGTATGCTTTGGGAGGTTAGTCCCACTACTGAGTTCATCCAATTAGAAAAGGTTGTGCATAATCTGTCCTTGTGTTTCTCTGCTCTTCTCTATGATTTTTCTATTATCTATTTAATCTATTTCCCTCCTGATTTTATTATTTCCTTTCTAGGTTTAGTTTGTTCTTCTGCTTCTAGTTTATTAAGTTGGAAAATTAGGTAATTAATATGATTTATGCTTAGAGTTTCACTTTTCAAATAATGCAATATTTTTAAACCTATAGATTTTTCTCTAAATTATGCTTCAGTTGCATCACATAAATTTGCTATGTTTTGCATTAATTTATTTTATTTTCTAATTATAGATTAAGATTTCTCCTTTGTAATTCTTTCCCTTGTAATGTCTTCTTTGATGCATTGATTGTGTAACAGTGCATTGCCTAATTATTTTATATTTGTAAATTTGTAAAATTTCTGTTATTGATTTATAATTTCATTCCATAGTAGTTGGAGAACATAATTTGTATAATTTTAATTTTAAATTTATTGAGACTGTTTTATATAATAAAGCATATTCTGTAGAATGTTTCATGTAAATTTGAGAATAATGTGTATTCTGCTGTTTTTGTGTGTATTCTATAGAGAATGTTAGGTCTAGACCTACTTTTTTTTTTTTTTAGGAGTTTTCCTGGGGATAACTGGTAACATCTTAATTTATATCAATTTAGTTTTAAATAATGCCAACTAACTTCAGTGGTGTACAAAAACTTTGCTCCTATAGAGCTCCATATCCTTCCCCCTTCTTTGTGCTATTATTGTTATAAAATTGCAGTCCTTCAACCCAGTTATATAAGTATTGCTTTATGCATTTTTTAATTAAATAGGGCAAGAAAAGAATTGTACATGAAAAATACATTTACCTATGTAATTAACTTTACTGGTGTTTTTAATTTTTTTGTATGGATTCAAGTTTCCATCCAGTGTTCTTTCATTTTAGCTTGCAAGACTTCCCTATTATTTCTTACAGGGCTACAAATTATCTAGTTTTTGGTTTATTTGGTAATGTCTTAGTTTCTTCTTTGTTTTTGAGGAATTGTTTTGCTGGATATGCATTCTTGGTTTGCACTCTTTTTCTTTCAGCAATTTGAATATTGCCATCTGGCCTCCATTGTTTCTAATGGGCAGTCAGCAGTAAATTTTTTTAAATTGATGATTATTTTTATATGATACACCCTCTCTCTTACTGTTTTGAAAATTCTCTCTTTGTTTTTGTCTTCTGATAGCTTGATTATGTTGTTTTTAAGTTCATCTCTTTGAGTTTATCCTACTTATAGTTTGTTGATCTATTTATAGGCATGAGTTAATGTTTGTCATCAAATTTAAGATGTTTTTAGTGATTATTTCTTCAAATATTTTTCTGTCAGATCTTTCTTTTCTTTCCTTTTGAGACTCCCATTTTGTGTTTCTTGGTACATTTGAAGTTGTACCACTGGCTTCTGAGCCTCTTTTTATTCTTCATTTTCTTCTTTTTTTTTCTGCTCCTCTCACTGGATCATCTCAATTGACCTATCTTCAAGTTAATTGTTCCTTCTGCCAGCTCAGATCTGCAATTACATTACTGTACTTTTCAACTTCAGAATTTCAATTGGCCCCTAAATAATTTCCATCTTTTTATTTATACTCTACTTGGTGAGATATTCTTATACTTTCATTTAATTCTTTAGACATTGTTTCCTTATTAATAATAGCAGATTTAAAACCTTTGTCTAGTATGTCTACAACCTGATTTTTCCAAAGAATAGTTTCTATTGACTGTCCCCCCTGGGTATAAGTTGTGCTTTCCCTGTTTTGCATATCTCATTTTTGTTGTTGTTATTGTTGAACATGAGACATTTTAAATAATAAGAGGTAACTCTGGAATTCGTATGTTCCACACTCAAGGTTTGTTTTATGGCTGTTTGTTGTTGTTGCTACTGGACAATATGAAGAATCTAGTCTTTGGTAAACTCATAAAGCAATAGGCTTGAGATGTTTTCTCTACTCCAGTGCATCATATATATCTTCTCTTCAATCTATGCTCATAAAGATGAAAAATGTCCAGCCTTATAAAGATATTTGCCCCGGTTCCTTAATGCTATATGGAACCTTCTGCATACAGTCTTTCTCCATTTATTTCTTCCTAGATAGCATGAGTTTTAACAGTCTTCTAGAGATAGTTTGTTTTAGTTTTCCAACTCAAGTGAGGGACCCAAACAGTGAATACTTATCAAGGAAAATGGATATAAAAGGTGGGAAGTACCAAGGCAATTAAGAGCGTCAAAAAAATTAATATTATTTAGGCTTCTGCAATGTTCCTCAAATAATACTTTTCAGATTTTTGTCTATTTCATTTATGTTTATGGCTAGCATTATATAAAAGATAGTGTTTAACCTAAAGTATAACTTGCTCTTTCCAAATATGAAACTAGAAAAAATTTTGAAAATGAATCAATCAAAATTTCAAATTATTGCATTAGTTGAACTCAAATTAAATCCTCTCTAGCAAGCTACATTATTGCTATTGCCAATGAAAGCAGTGGTAAATGCCAACTGTTTGAGTGGATCTGAGACATACTTGGACCTGCTTGGCATTGTTATTTGTTTCTAATGACTCTGGGAAGGGGTATGGTGGAAAATAAATGTGAAAGGAAATGTGTCAGAACAGTCAAGGGAGCTTCTGAGAACAATCAAAGTAAGCTAAGCAAAAAGGATCCTGATATTCCTTCAGGACACTCTGTACTGATTCTCTGAGCTATCACTTCACAAAAGAGGGGGTCTGCTTTCTTCCACTTCAGATTTTATGTTGGATTATATCCATAAATTATCTCCCTCAATATGAAAAATACCTCATGTAAAATGTCTGCAAAGGAGTGATTATCACAGTGTTATCCTGTATTTGAATAGTGTCTACAGAAAATTTCTCTAATTTTGGTAAATGTCCAAGGTTTGGGTTTGATGAGAGACATATACACAATGATTGAAGGGAAATAAAGACCATTTACTGATATGCTGGTCATATAGCTGTTGGTCCTTTAAATTGTTCTCTAAAAATTTGCACTGAAGATTATAAGAATCTTTTAAAACTGATTTTAGGAGGACTATTATGCTATCAAGTAGATTACTTTAATTTACCTAATAGCATGATTCAAAGGAGCATAAGATTTTTTCCTTTTTCCACAAAATCAATTTTTTAAAAGTTGTAATTGTCTTTATATGTTGATATGTGCAGCATAGTGGAATAAAATCAAAATATCATTATTCCTATGATTTCTATCATTCCTATGATTCTTTGAACAAGTTACTTAACTTTCCCAGTCTGAATTTTTCTTTTTTGTGATGTGATTGGTTTAAGTATTTAATTATATTGAATGAAATAATTATTAGCTAAGTGCTTGACACAATGGGCACTTGATAAAAGTTATTTTGAATCTGAATCTAATCTCTATTGCTCCTCTGTCCTCACTTCCACAGATCATCTAATGGGTAGGTGGGAATCTTTTTTCAAATAACCTTTGTAATTGTTACAAAGTTACTAAATAGCCTTATTCTACCAATTGTTACTTCAGGATGCATACTTCTTCTCAGCCCTTTGAAAAGAGAAGAATAGGAAGCATATATTCAGTATATACTAAGTTTAGGGCATTGGGAAAACAAATATTTATTGGTATCTAATTCATATAGTTAGCAAGAGCCTGGAGCATGGTAGAAAGTTTTGCAGATGGTCTGTTATATGATAGGCTGACATCAGTCTCTTTGTACATTACTGACAGTAGGGAAACCTTTCCACAGGCTCCATCTTTCCATGTGGTGGGAAAGGTTTATTCACAAGAATAAAAGTCTTGGTGGCTTATTCCACTCTCTCTGTCAGTGCTTTCAAGGTGATTAGTGAATTTGGAAAGAGGACTACCTGTGACCAAGTGATAACCCCTTTTATGTTGAGGATCAATTATTAGGAAGCTCATGATTACTGAACCCTTAGGTCACATCTCCAAATCCACTAGGAATAAAAATATTGTGTTTTCCTTCTGCCTAAATTGTGCTTCAATCTCTTAATCATTGCTGAAGTTGGGAAAGAGAAAGTTAATTTCGTCTATTAGCTTTTTAAAATTCCAATATATATTTAACCCATATATCTGCTGACTTGCTAGCTTGTCTCTGCATAATAATAGAATTTCAATACATTCCCCAGCTATTTTCCTATTGTTCCAGGATAGTGTCTTAAAATCACCTCACTCTGAATGTAGTTGTCATTTGGTGCCCATCTTTCTTAAACTTATGTTCCAGCTCCCAAGTATACAGAATTGATACCTGAAAAGGTTCATTACTGTCACCGCACATCATGTTTACTAGTTTATTCCCAAAACAATCTACTCAAAGATTTATTTTTCCTCAAACTATAGCCTTAGAGTTGCTAAAATATTGTAGGGTTCCAGAAAGTAATGGGAAGAATGACTTTCTCCTCAATTCTATGCCTCAATAAAAAAATAAAAATAAAAAAATAAAAGAAATTCCAGAGAGCCTCTTTTTGGGTCCAATATCTTATATAATCTGTCATGTGAGAGAGTTTAATGACTTTTTGGGACATCACCCTGCTAATTATAGGAGCTTAGACAGTTCTATTGGGAACAGACATTAAAGCATCCCTGTCATCTTTCTCCCCTTAAAGTATAAGATTCCAATCACAAATTCCCTTCTGTTATTCCACCTACAAAATGCAATCTCCTATCATTATCACTTTCTACAAATGGTTTTTTGGGATGCAGGTGTCAGAGTGAAGCTTGATGGATGTTGGCCTGGTAATATAACAGATGAGCCCTGAATTAGCCTACTTTAGATCACAGATTGTTTACTTTTTGTTGTTATTTCTTTTCAGTGTTCATATAAGTATTCTTGGATGTTTACTACTATTGTAGAAGACAGGATGTATATGTATCTTCATACCCTGATATATATTTTTACTCATGAATACAGAAAAGCATATTATGTCAATAATTAACTTGATTTTTTTAAATATTTACCATTGCCTAGCCAAATGCATTCCCACGAAAGTTATCCTGTGGAAATGACAACATTCATTTCATTAAAGAACCACAAAACATATTTTGCTAGCTTAGTTAGGTGCAGGTGTTTGGAGGCCACCCAAACCTCAGATTTTGTGACCCCAAAAGAATCAGAGACCTGAAATTGCCTCCTCTTTTTCCCTTTGGCTGACTTTCTTTAACTCATGAAAATGATCTCTTGTGAGTCTGAGAACTCATTTTAAGATGGAGTGTGTATACACATGAGGATAAGAATGAGAAATGTGAGTAGAACAATGAAGAGATAGCATGACATAAAATGTCTGAAAAGTAGTTTTTAATTCCTGAGTTTCTCATTGCCATGAAAAATAGCTAAAATGACCATTACAAATTAATCTTGCCCCAGCCCTTGGCTATATATGAAGTAATTTTTTTAGTAAAATGAAAAACACAATAGAAAAATCCCACTCTAAAGTATGTCTACATTTTACAAGAGATTTAAAAGTGGCAACTGAAAGTATTATTTTTTAATTACTTTCATATTTTATATTGGAAATATGTTGGCAAACAAAATTACTGGCAAAATTCAGAAGTATATTATTTATCATGAGTATGAATGCACCTTCATGAATCAAACATTTATTTTAACCTTGTTTCCTTTAGGGGGGTCTGGGAGGGGACTGAAATTTGGGAGGGAACAGTGTAAAGCTCATGTAAATAAAAGTCAGAATATCTTCAGAAATAGAGAGGGGAAAAAAGGCAAACATTAATTGGTAAATAACATTTGAGGTGATTCTAAGATAAGGCCATAATCCAAGTTAGCAATATATCAAAACACAGTTGGTTTTATTATAGCTTGTGACCATAAACTAATACATATTAGTTTTTTGTTAACATTATGAGCATGGTACTATGTTGAGCACCATGTCAGATACAAAGATGTTAAAATAGAGTCAAAGTGTGTAAGATCGCAGTCTAGAGCAGATAGTCATATACATACCATTGAATAAAGATATGCATGGAAGTTGTAGTCTGTTATAGAAGTATAGAAGTTATTTCAAAGTAGCATGTTAGTAATTGACAAATAGCCAAACTATTAGAGGCTTAAGAGAAAGACACCGCTGCCTTACGGAGTAAGTTAAGAAAATTCTAGTAACAACCAACATTTATTGGCCAGGCAATGTTCTAAAGACTTACATGTATTAACTCATTTTATCCATATGAATATCTTCTGAGGTAGGAACATTTGTTATCATTTCCATTTTGCATATGAGGAAACTGAGGCCAGAGAGGTTGAGTAACTTGCCTCAGGTAGTAGAGGGCCAGAATGTGAACCTCAGCTGCCGTGCTTCAGATGCCACATTTTTCATTACTGCTCAAGACTGCACAAGGTGTTCTTCACGTTCAGCCTTCAAATTGGTGTTACCCGGATACACACAAACAATTTGCTTCTAAAACAACTATGACTAAGAAATGCATAGGACAAATAATGCATTATCTGAGTTAATTTTTAAATGTGCATTTTTTTTTTTTTACATCAGTGGCCAGCCAGAGTCATTTGGCCACTTATGATTATGCCCCATTTCCTTTTCTTTTTCCTATGGTTAAGAGGTATTAAGGGAGAAAAGTACTTAGGAAAGCTCGCGGGTTGGATGGTGAGACCTTAGGAACATTTTAACCACAAGACAATCGTTAAATTGTTATACCATAGACAAGAAAGAAAACTTTGCTTTTTCAGAGACGGAGGGCAAAGAAAATTAGTAGAAAAAAGGTTAGTGAGAAGCAAGAAGAGCCAGGAAGCCACAGGCTGGAAGATTAGATAAGGTATAGGCTAGGGAAGGGGCAAAGAGCAAACCCCCAAATCCCATACTTGTCAGATAAATGTTGAGGAAAAGGGTGTTTGTATGATGGATTTACAAATTTAAGCTATACTGTATTTTTCTCTTGTAAAATATTTAATAAAATCTCTATTGCTCACAATGATCAATGTGCACAGCATTTTAAAAAATAGTTAATATTTGCTTTAATTTTTTGAAATCAGTAAAACGTGTGAGTACATAATTCAGCTGTCACCATGAGACAGTGAGACAGCACACACAGATGTAGAGGATGAAAGTAGAAGGAGATCATGGGAAGGCTTAATGCTCCCATGGCTGTGGAATTGTAGGCTCAAGTCTCATTCAGATTTGGTAGGACAGGAACCCCATGGGTAACTTCAACAGACACAGTTGGCATAGTTATAAGAGGTGGTCAATTTAAGGTGGTTAAAAATTTTATGGCTGGGCTCGGTGGCTCAGCCTGTAATCCCAGTGCTTTGGGAGTCTGAGGCGAGTGGATTGCTTGAGCCCGCGGGTTCGAGACCCGCCCTGGCAACTTGGCGAGACCTCATCTCTACAATAAATCAAAAATTAGCCAGGCGTGGTAGCACGTGTCTGTAGTTCTGGCCACTTGGAAGGTTGAGGAGGAAGGATTGCCAGTGCCCAGCAGGTCGAGGCTGCGGTGGCCGGGAGCGTGCCACTGCACTCCAGTCACAATCAGTTTCCAGACCATGAGTTTTCCCATAGCTTTGGTTAATACTGTAGTTTTCCAAACAAACCTTTTTCAAAATTGCCATGTCCTTCAGCAGTCTTAACATTACACTCAGATTTTATTAACTTTTTTTAACTTGAATAGTGGAAATATTAATTACTAGTTACAATTAACCTAAAGCTGTCCTTATCATGACTGAAATTGTGGTGTTCTAATCACAGATTTTTTTTTTTTTTTTTTTGCAGTGTCTGTCAAGACTTCTGCATAAGGATCAGTCATGCTAATGTTAAAGTGGTTTCCATTTGGTAGTGAATTTTTTAGAGTTTGAAACAATCACTTTCAAGTCTCAAGTCTCTTATCTCCATCAAAAATTTTCTCTTGGCCGGGCACGTTGGCTCAAGGCTGTAATCCCAGCAGTTTGGGAGGCCAAGGCGAGAGGATTGTCTGAGTCCATGGGTTCGACACCAGCCTGGGCAACATGGTGAGACCTCGTCTCTACAATAAGTAAAAAAATTAACCACTCGTGGTAGCACGTGTCTATAGTTCTGGCTACTTGGAAGGCTGAGGTGGGAGGATCGCTGGAGCCCAGCAGGTCAACGCTGGGGTGGCCTTGAGCATGCTACTGCATTCCAGCCTGGGCCACCTAGTGAGATTCCGACACACACACACACACACACACACACACACACACAAAAGAATTAGTTGAAATTGTTGAGTATCTTTTCAGGCTCCATTAGCCTCTCTCTTCCTTTTTGATCATGTATCTTCTTTTTACATCTCACCCAGTAAAGGGCAGTTCTAAGAAGCCTCATCTGTTTCTTTTATGTACTTATATTCAGGGGAGTTGCTGTAAAGAAAAAGCTTTGTGCTGAGGGTCAGAGTCTTACATTCAGGTTCTGACTTCCTTTTTTGCATCTATCTATAAAATAGTCAGAATACCTGCTTCTTAGAGTTCTGGTGAGGATTAAATAAAAAGAATGCGGGATAGAGCTCTGTAAACTATAAACTACTATCAACATTTTAGGTATTGTTATAAAAGAAAAAGACATTAAAATTCCTGTCAAAAATTTTTCTGAGTTTAACAAAATAATCTACCTCTTTTTTCTCCTAAGCCTTTTGCCATTAGAAAATGAGTTCAGAGGAAATCTTAGCTCCTTTGACAAATGAAATGACCTGCAATGATCTTACACCACTTTTGAGAAGAGTCAGAATCTTCGTGGGGTTTTTTTTGAGTTGGAGTCTCAATCTGTCATCCAGGCTGGAGTGCAGTGGCACACTCATGACCAGCACAGCCTTGATTTGCTGGGCCCAGGTGATCCTTCCACCTCAGCCTTCCAAGTAGCTGTAACTCCAGGCACGTGCCACAACACCTGGCTAATTTTTGATTTATTGTAGAGATCAAGTCTCACCAAGTTGCCCAGCCCGAATCTTTGACTTTTTACCAAGATGACAATGAAAAATAGCATTGCAAAGTTGGGTGATGTGGAGTCCCAATAACTCATAAAGAAATCCAGCAGAGGTGAAACTACTTGCAATAATTTTTGGCTCTCCTTTACTCTTTGCATGATAAGTCATAGATCAGATGTGATTTTATTTAAGTCAGTATTACTATATTTATTCGGATAGGCTATGTTGTTCCAATAATAAGAATTTTTAGTTAGGAAATATGGATCTTTGGAAACTGAATGTTAATAGCCATCGTTAGTCATAGAAATATTAGCACGTGTGATATATTTAATCTTATTTATGTACCGGCTTATCCTTTGAAGTTTATGGAATTTTATAAATTAATTTTTCTTTCCACTTTTAGGATATTCTGACTTCTTCAGTGGCTTTGTGACCTCTATAATAATATGCTGTAAGTAAAGTGAGTTCCCACCTTTTTTGGGAGAATATTTTTGTATTTGACACATACATGCATGCTTATAATTTCTAGTTTTAGACCTAATGGGTAAATGCTGCACGCTTTCAAAGTACACATATGAACAATTCTCAATTATTCATGTCAGTGAACAGAAGTAATACCAAAATTATTGCAAGTACAGATTTAGATGTAAATAAGTCTATTTGTTCTTTTTCTTCATGAAAGTCTTCTTATTGGAGGTGCAATTTCAAGTGGTGCTTCCATAACACCCTTTAAAGCTTTTGAAATAAAATGAGCAAAAACAGAGTTAAAGATCATGTGACTAAATATTCAACACTTGGTTATGAAAGGTGTACTTAACACTATGCAAGATGTATAGAAAAACTGTTCCAACTACTGAATTTGCAACTGAGGAACAAGAAGGGTGAGGGCTAGATGGTAGGAGCTTATATTTGTGAGATAAGTCAAATTTTCTCTTTTCTATTGTTATTTGTAGCAGTGTGAAAACAAAATTTCTTCTCTTCCAGTCTTAAAGGGAAAATATTTAGACATATGGGTCACAAAAGCCACTTATGCTCAAAATATTTCCTTAAAGCCATGATTAAAATATCTCTGGCATTACGAGTTCCTGGAAAAACTCAGAGAGTACTCTTCTGATTAGGCCTGGGATGGTGTCCCAGTCATCCTGTCATCCTTGCCTCCACCTGGCTGAGGCACATCCTCTGTACAGTGTGTGCAGCACTATTTGGCTACTATTCATTACTAACCAGAGTCAATTGCACATGTGGGCCGGCCACTGGGGGCCTGGGCTCACGGAACACAGTCCGAGCGGCCTTTTCCACTCAGTGTTTGGTTTGGCTCGATCTGTGTAGTATATTGCCAAACCTGCAAACTCCTGTCAGAAGTCACTCATTCCTGGATGGGAAATATTCCTCAAGCTGTTGTCAGGAAACTCTGATCTTTCACTGTAAATCTGGAGGAATGTCTATCTGGCCAAAGTGTCAAGAAGCCAGATTTTTCTTTGTGAAGAACGTGTCTGCAGTGGATGGTACTTGTACTAGTAAAAGCATTTAGGATTGTGGTGTTGGCCAGCCTTATCCACTTAGAAAAGGAGAAACTCATAAATGTAGCACTAAAAAGCCCTCCACTTAAAAATAAGAGAGGCAGTAACTATTTTAAATCAGCTGCCAAATTAAAACATAAGGTGTGGTATAGGATGTTATCTTAGAATTTTGTGTTTGGGGTCTATAGCCTTAGAAAGTTAGCAAAATGTTCTTCTACAAAGTGAATGTGGCACATGGGCACACACAGCTTTGCCAAGGGTGTAGTGATTTTGGCACACACATCAGGGCCTGATTTTCCACAGGTGTGAAAAGAATGCATTGGCTTTTTAAAATACTCTATTCTCCTGCCCACTTCTCCCATTCTTTTAATGCCTTGTGTGTATGGCAAGTGAAGTCCACAAGTTAAATCAATAGACACATGTTTTTTATAGCTAGTATGGTACTGGGAATGTCACTTTTTAAAAAAAGTAAAGTACATAGATAACATGTATAGAGCTCAATAAATTTTCATGGACTAAGCACCCTTATATTCCTACTACTCACGTCAAGAAAAAGAACATTTATCAGTGTCCCAGTCCCCTCTGTGCCCCTCATGGTCACTACCTGCTGCTCCTTTCTATAAATAAACTCCATTCAGACTTTTGAAGTTTACATAAGTGGAATCATACATTATGTACTTTTTGAGGGTCTGGTTTTGCTCAAAATTAAGTTTTTAGATGGATTCATTTTATTGTAGGTACCAATAACTTGTCTTTTTTTGCCATAGATAGTATTTCATTGTAGGAGTACAGAAAACTCGATCCATTCTACTGTAAATGGATATTTGGGTTGTTTCTAGTTTTGAACTATTATAACTCATGCGTCTGTGAGCATGTGTGTGTAGTTTTTGATGCACATTTATGTATGTTTTTGTTACGTTTAAAACTAAAAGTAGAATTGTTAGTTCATGTGATATGTGTATTTTAGCTATAGAAAATATTGTTGAAAAGTTTTCCAAAGTGGGTATATAACTTTATGCTTCAATCAGCAATATATGAAACTTCCAGTTTCTCTAGATTATTACTAATAGTTGGTATTGCTGATCTTTCCAATTTTAGCCATTTTTATTTGTAAAGTGCATTTCCCTAGTGACTAATGAGATTGTACACTATTTCATATGCTTAATAGTCATTTGTTTATAGATAGTCCACCTCTTTTTAATGATTCTTGAGGTTTTTTGCAGTTTTCTATTGAGATTGCCTATTTCTTATTGATTTATAGTTATTCTTTTACTATATATAATATAATCAAATCCCTTGTTGATTCTTCCACTCTGTATCTTTCTAATGTCATAACAGGATCTTCTGATGAATAGATGATTAGTGGGGTGTGTGTGTGTACTGTTTAAGAAATCTTTGTCTATGTGAAAATTGTAAACATATCCTCTATATTATCTTATAGCTATTAACACTTTATCTTTTATATTTATGTCTATAATCCACCTAGAACTGATTTTTGAATAAAAAATGAGTCTGGTGTTAAGGTTCATTTTTTTCCATTTGAAAACTGATTCACTCAAAACTGTGTGCTGAGATGATCATTCTTTACCCCAGTTGCTCTTCAGCATCACTTTTCCACAAACCGTGTCTATGTATTTGTCTCTAAACTCTCTATTCTGTTCCATTCATCAATGTATCTATCTTTTTGCCATTACTGTATTCTTTTAATTGTTGTGGTTCTATAATTTATGATTTCCTGTATTGTAAATTCTCCAAATTTGTTCTTCATTTGAAGGAGGGGATATTTTTGAATTTCCATATAAATGTTAGAATCAGCATGTAAATTTTTACAAGTAGAACTTGCTGAGATATTTGTTTCAATTACATTCTATCTGTGGATCAATTTGGGGAGAATGAACATCTGTATGACATTGACTTTCAACTCACAAACATGAATTATCCCTCCATTCATTTTACCTTTCTTAATTTTTCTTAATAAAACTTTGAATTCTTTGAGAAGTTGTGTACCTTTTGTTAGATTTATTCCTGGGTATTTGCTGTTTTTTGATGATCATTGCAAGTTGAGTCCTTTAGAAACAGATGAGAAAAAGTTTGGTGAACAGACTGTTTATAAGGAGTCAACACCGGTGGAAGGGAGGAGAAAGAAGCGGAAGTGGGCAGAAGAAGAAGTCAACCTGCATGCAAGTGTGACAAAAACAACCAACCCCATGAGGTGCTCTAGAGCAAATATAACCTGTCAGAGATGCTCCTTGATAGGCTGAAATGGCCAGACCTTTATACTCCTGTGACAATCAATCATTGGGTATGGACTGCCCTGAAAAACTATATGCTTATGTGAGGCGCCTCTTTTCTGCTGACAACCTGAAGAAAGCTCACAGAACTCCCAAGCAGCTGGGGCAGTAAGATCTTTGGAGCAGGATCTAGGTGGTATATCTCTATGTCCCCTATAGTCCACCTCCTGTGGTGTATCCATCACAAAAGACTTAAGCTGCTCAAATCTACTTCTTTATGTAGTTTTGGAAACAACTCCTTTAGGACTCTAGAAGACTAGTCTTTTTAGGGAAACTTAAAAGAGGGTGTTTAGTAGAAAGAACTAGATTTTCTATTAGTGTGGGTGGTGTTGAGCTGAACCTGATATCCATTGTCTCCCCAACCTCACCCTCTCTCTCTATTCTATACTTCCCTCAGTGCCCAGCATCATCTCTACTGGAGAACAGCAACTCTACCTCTTTCTGATGATGAGGGCCAATTAGTTGTGTCAAGATGATAATTTCTCTCCTTGTCTGCTGGTCTTTGGTTATAGTTTGAAATTTAAAAAGACCCTTTTCCCCCTCTGGTGAAAGTGTACTTTATGAATTAAGACCTCTAACACCGAATGTCCTAGAAATATGGAGGTAAGAATCACAAAGGTCCCCAGCAGGCCATGGGGAGTGATGGTAAGAGGTGCTATGCTGCTTCCAGGTCTTGGTTCTCATGCTTATCTGTGTTTCCTATTAAGTATCCAATATCATGTATATTTTTTTGACTCAGTATATATACTGCTTTACAGAGGTTGGCATTCTATCCTCATAAAAAATTGCCTATACACTGGCACATTAATTGTAACATTCAGCAGCACTAGTAGCTTTTTTGTGGTATGATATGTGATCCTACTGATGAATCGTATTGTCACAAACCCACTCTTGTACCTCCTTTGCTGTCAATTGGATCATCTGGTCTGATACAATGTTATGTGGGTCCCCTGCTGCTGTAGTAAACATTCTATAAGCAAGCAGACAGTGAAGGGCAGGAGAAACAAACTCACACCCAAAATATGCATCTAAGTTACTGAACCTTTTAGGATGGAGGAAGCCTGTGTGGTCAAATTTGTTCCATATAGTTGGCTGATCTCATTGAAGAAGAAGGCTCTCCTTGAGGCTTGGCCTTGGCCTCTGTTGTCGGCAGGTAGGATATTCAGTGAATTAATGGGAACCCACGCTGTTATGTATAGCCTCCATATTTTTTACCTTGATCATTTCATTTATGTGCTTATTATGGCTCTAGGGTGACTAGTGACTAAGGCTGGGTGATGACAACTGATTGGATTATTTTGTCTATTTTAGTTTATTTTAGTGCTTTTCCTGATGTAGATGCTCTTTGGTGTGTACTCACACATGATGCAAAGATATTCACATTTTGTGCTCATATCCACAAGCCTTCTCTATAGACTTTCTTGTCTCCTAATTTTTCTCTTTCAGGGCTCTGATCAGTCAGGTGAGCCATTTTCCACCCATGAGCTTGTATACATTCTAACCCAGGAGTGTGTGAAAAACAGCAAGTCTTGTTGGTAGCTCACAAAGAAGGTCTCATCTCCTGCAGTCAAAGCACAAAGAAAGATAAGGACCAAGTCTTAGGACTTTCAGAGTCAGAGTGATCTGGAGTCGGGCTGTGTGTTTACAGCTTGCTGATGAAATCTGGTTCTGCTAGCACTTGATTTAGACTTTCATCTTTTGAAGGACCATTGCAAAGTCTACCTGACCTTATGACTTACTGGGCATGAGAGAGCCGAGTTTGTGATATTTCAGAAGCATAGTTACTTTGTGTACTATGAATACCTAGCCTCTACCAGGGACCAGTAAAATTCCAGGATTTTTCCTCCCAATTATGTATTGGCTGGATGCATACATGGCACAAATGTTTCAAGCCACCTCTGTAGTCTTTACTGCTTTGATAAAGTCAAACAGAAGAATATATCAGAAATGTTCATTTTTTCCACTTGATACTCCATCTTCTTTAGCCCACAAATAGCACTAACTTTCTTCAAATCTGCAAAATGCAAGGTATATTTGCAAGCACAACCTTGTCACTCCAAATGACAACTGATAAACACCCAACATTGCAGTGTTGACATGCCAAAAACAAGCGCTGTGAACTTATGCATCTGCCTAATATTTATCCTTGCTTGGGTTTCATAGAGCTTCTTGAATTTGTGGATTGATGTCTTTGTTGTTTTGGGATATTCACAGGCAATATCACATAAGACACTTGTTTTGCCCCACTCCCTTCTCTCATTCTAGGTCTTCACTAACTCATCTGCTAGATCTTTTAACCATGTCTCATATATTTTCTATACACCTTTTCTTTATTTTTCATCTTTTTTCTCTCTCTCTGTACTTTAATTTGGAAGTTTTAAATTGACCTAGTTTCCAGTTCTAATTCTCTTTTCTCTTATTTAATCTGAAAATTCTAATTTGTCTAATAAATTTCTTAATTTTAGTACTTGCTTTGTTCAATTTAGAATTTTTAATTGATTATAGATTTTGGCCAATTTCTCCATCATACCATCATCTATTTTTTTGAAAATATTAATCACAGTTTTTAAAATATCCTGTGTTAGAACTCTAACGTCTACATCACCTGGAGTTGGTTTCCACATTTTATTTTTAAACTTTTCCTTGTCTTCTGAATGTTTAACTCTCTTTCCTAGTATGCATAATAATTTTGTAAATTAAATGCCAGATACGTCTGAAAAACCATAGAGATGATTTGTAAAGTTTCGCCTGATGCTGTCTTTCTCTGGAGAGGATTTAATATTAATCTGCCTGGCAGTTAGAGCAGGAGCAGATCACCTTTACCAAATTTAGGCCTAAGCTCCTTCAACACTGAATTTTTATAAGAGCTTTGTCCTTAATCCTAAAGTCTTGCCCTTTCAAAGTCTTTTCTAAGGATCTGGGTTGTTTATCAGGGGCTGTCTTCTTTAGGGTTCCCTGAACTCTGATTTTTTTTCTTTCTCAGGCTCATGAGACTGTTAAAAGCTCAACTCGGGTATTCAGGGATTTGGTCACTGTTTTCTGCTTTGCTTCTTGGCCTTTTTGACTTGGCTCTTCTGTTAGCATGAGAGATGCCTTGAGTGAAAACCACTATACTGCACTTCCCTTCTCTTCAGAATGATGGATTCTCAAATTATTTTATCTTCAAGCAGATGCATGTTTTATTTTCTCCATTTTTCCTAATTGTTTCAGACTAACCCTTTGGAAGAATTGTTCTGCAACACTCCAGGAATATCCGGAAGAGTAAATCCTGTAGATTTTTTCAGTGAACAGACTGTACCAGGTTTATTGCCTTTCACAAGCCTTGATGCATAAAAGTGCTCAGAAGTTTTTTTAATGAATAAAATATGCAAAAGAAGCATGAAACATAGCTAATATTCAGGGACAGTTTTTGATCTGATGAAATAAACAATACTTAGTCAAGAATTCTTTAATGCTTAGTGTAATAGCAGGACATTTCATAGAATTTCTGGGGCAATGTGAATTCTCTTTTATCTTTTCCTTTCTCTGAAAAACATTTGGAATTAATTTGGTGCAATTTATTCCTTAATCTTTTGTTGTCTTAATGGTGTATTTGATGTTATAAGCTGGAAAATATATTGAAGATATTAGTATAAGATAAACTACAGAAGACAGTAATATGGTAATTATTTTATATACACTGTTTCATTTCATTTAATCTATATAATAAGCCAATTGAGAGGTACTATTGTAATTCCAATTTGTAGATGAAGAAACTGAGGTACAGAAGGAGGAGGAGGAGTAAAATAGATAAAAGCAATTTAAATCTTCCACTCATTGTAATTATTTAGAACAAAGCTAAATTAAGTCACTGTCCAACATTATAGAGACAGGAAGTGGAGAAACTAGGACAGTGGTTGTGGTGGGTTATGGCCCTAGGAAAATATATTGTACTTTTCTATTTTTCATTTCAGTTATCCAGTCAATCCATTATTTCAGTAATGAAGGAGAAGCAGAGCCATGTGACTCATTTTATTGTCTCACTGCCCTCAGCATAGTAACTGAGAGAAAGGGAAGGAATGCTTGTTTGAAAGTTTTCTTTCACCTTAGACATATATAATTATTTGTAGGAAAAGCTGTTTCACAGTAAGCATCATTTGGTTTAGCTATTTGCTTCTTTCATGTTATGGCTTCTTTTGTCTCTTTAATTTCCACTGGAAAGTTCTATTAAAATCAGGAAATATATCTAACTCAATGTTGGAAGTGCCAGAGACGAACACTAAAAGTATTAAGTAGGATAAAACTGTTGTTCTGTAGAAACAGACTGAAACATTAGATTTATTTATTTGGGAGGAATGAGTGCTAAGTGGTTATCCTCAAAGTCTAGAAAATCACAAATATTATTTTTTGAATGAGCAAAGATCAGAATATATGAAAGAATAATGATGGCAATGTTTGCACTGTTTAGAGGAGGAAAAAAATGCCTGGGTTAGTTACTCGTTAGGAAGAACTGAGACACACTTAGCCAGATAGAGGTAACTGAGAAGTCTATCTTTGCAGAAATTCAAAATTGGAAAAAGAGTGAGTGGGAAAAATAAAAGCTGCTATGGGTTCTCTTTTTGTTGGATTGATTATGAGAAGAGAAAAGAGAGAGGGTGGAAAGACATACCAGGTAGGTATATTCTCAGAGTAATGCATACCTTCATGCTCCGCTGGCTATAAAGTCTACACATTTATGGAAAATGGGTTCAGAAGGGATCCTGTTTAAGCTGGGAGAGCACTAGTATTCAATGAAATCAACTGATGGTTGATAACAGATTAGGATAGTGAGGAGGAACAGAAAACCACACTCAGGAGTTACTCTGGCATTTCTTGTCTGATTCTGTATCTAAACACTAATGTAAATTCTCCAAATAAAAGTATGTCAAAAAAAAGTTTTGAAACTTCATTTGATGAAATGTATTAACAGACACTCATTTCTGGTCAACATTACTTCAGTAATTTTTTCCAAAGTGCTGTATGAGACAAGTTTAAGCGTAGAATAATGGCAGGAAGAGAAGATAAACCAACCAATTAAAAATCTTCCACTCATTATAATTACTTAGAACAAAGCTAAGCATTTTAAAAGTTATTTCACTTACTAGTCATTTACATCTAGTTCTACTGACCAGTAGACTGACATGCTTACTTTTTCCGTCATTGCTTTAAGTCTCATAATTGTAGCATCATTTTCCAGGTAATGTATATTTCATCCTGATCAAATTTGATATTGATAGAAAATCAATTTTTTTTACCCTTTTGCCATCTTTAGGATATGATCTAGTATTCACTATAGTTGTTACACTTTTAAAAAATTTATTGGAATATTTTTTCAATAAATAATTTTTTCTATACGTTTAATGATTCTTTTGATTTAGTGATTTGCTTATTTTCATTTATAAGCTATATTTTTAAGATATTTAGTATCACAGACTGAAAAATTTGAAATATTTTATTCACCATGATCATGCTAGATTTTAACATAAAGACTCAGAAATGTGAACAATCATTTATTAGAGGCACAGATAACTCTTGAAATGCCTACTAGTAAGGAAGAGAGAAAAAATTATGACAGACTATTCTCTAAAGTCTCTTCTGTGCTCTTCAACACGTTACAAATTTATTCAGCTCCCCTTTACTTTCTCTGTAATCATCACTGTGATTTTATTTCTGTGTTTGATATGGAACATGGAGGAAAGCATTATTTAGAGATTAAGAGAGATGGTAATGAAAGAAAAATTACACTGTCCCATCACTATCTTTTCTCTCTTTTCTCTCCTTGGCATGGGGCACACGTACTAGTCTGTTTCTGCTGTTAGCAAGAGACCCATTTGGAACTGCTCTCCTGGTCCTTCATCCTGTAGTTTTGTTCATTCATGTCACAACAATTCTTTGAAACCTCCTATCTAGTATTTTGACTTTCTTCCAGAGTTCATAATCTCTACTTTGTTCTCATTCCTTCAGATCATCAGAAAGAGTGATAAGGACATTTCTGAGTTATCAGTGGAAATTTACCTTATATAGAGGTGAGTACTACCATGATTATTAGTCATAAGATTTGGTATTTCAGGTTGTGCATTTATATTTACTTCTGCAGGCGAAATAAGCAGGACAGATCACGTATGCATCCAGTATTGCCTTTCTATATGTGGATATACAGACCCTTTTTCTTTTCTTTCTACCTTCTCTTGTTATCAAGTATCAGGCATTAATGGTTTTGCATATTCTTTACCCATGTAATCAGTTAATTAGTTTAGCCCAATAGATAGTGTTGATTTATTGATGATGTCAGAGTGATACTACATAAATCCTAAATTCTTTAAATTTAAGGCACATTCAGAGATGTTAACTAAGGTAGAGATGTATAACAACTTGATAGATGACTATTCCATTTTCTTTACAACATTTCCACATTGCGCAGTTTTCCAACAGTTCTTGTATTTTGAACTGTATTCCATAAATTGAAGTGAGATTTTTCTTTATGTAACTGTTACCTATTACACAATATCTGTTAAGACATCTTTCCAAATAAATTTTAACTTTCAGTCATAGAGAATCACTCTAAGTCCTTGAATTCAGCACCCATCAATGTAGGTTAATCCCATTCTCTTAAAATATTTTTTTCATTAAATACAATTGTGGTAATGATGAGTACTAAAACAATAATAACTTTAAAAAGTTAGATAGTGAGTTCCTTTTCATGAAAACATCTGTAGGTTCATAGATCAGGCATGTTGTGATGGCTTTGCTTCACAGAGAATTGAGTACTTTAGTCTTTTTCTAGCTTACTGTTTTTCTGTGATGACCTCTGTTCTCAAGATCACTTCATGGTCTAAAATGGCTGCTTTCTCTTTAGTCATCATATTCCTATTCCAGCTAGCAAGTGAAAACAAGAGACAAAAAAGAAAGGGGAGAAGATCATATACCAGCTGCCTTTTAAGAAAAGTTTTCAGAAGCTGCCTCAAGAATGTTCTGCTTATATCTTATTGACCTGAAGAACTAGGTCACTTAGCCAAATCTAATTGTAATGGAGTCTTTGATCTTGGTGGCTAAATGCCCAGATAAAATCAAGTATTCTGTCACTGTGGGAGAAAAACAGAAAAATTTTGTAGAGCAACTTGCATTCTCAAGCATGTAGAGATTCTAGACTCATAAATATTCTGATTGCCCCATTTAAAATTTTATTTATTTAAAATTTTTATTTAAAATATGTGGGGTACAATTCAGGGTTAGGTATACAAATGTTCATTATGCAGGTACCCTTGTTGATGAAGTGTGCCTCCCCGGCAGTTTCCCACTACTGCCAATCCCTTCTTATAGTATTACAATAAATGTTCAAGGTCTGCTTATGAGTGAAAACATGTGATACTCAGTTCTTTTTTTCTGTGATGGATCACTCAGTATTATAGACGCTAAGTCCATCCAAGTTGCTGTGAAGTTCATAATTTTGTCCTTCTTTATGGCTGTCTAATATTCCATTGTGTATATGTACCATATTTTTTTTATTCAGTCCTCTTTCGATGGGCAGCACAGTTGGGTCCATGTTTTTGGTATAGTGAACAAGGCTGCAATAAACATGCATATGCAGTTATCTTTTTCATAGAGTGATTTGAGTTCCTCCAAGTATAGTCCCAGTAGGGAGATTGTGGGGCCATATGGGAGGTAGATTTTTAGATCTTTTAGGAATCGCCATATGTTTTCTACAGAGGCTGTACTAGTTTACACTCCCACCAGCAGTGTAGAAGTGTTCCCTTTTCCCCACATCCTCTCTAGCATCTGTGATTTTCTGAGATATTGGTGATGGCCATCCTGACTGGAGTTAGGTGGTATCTCAGTGTGGTTTTAATTTGCATTTCTTTGATGACTAATGAGGCTGAGCATTTTTTCATGTATCTGTTGGGTGCTAGAATGTCTTCTTTTGAGAAGTATCTATTCATACCTTTTGCTCACTTCGTAATGGAACTGTTTGTATTTTTCTTTTTGGCATGTTTGAGTTCCTTGTAAATCCTAGATATTAGGCCTTTGTCAGATATACAGTTGGTAAATATTTTTTCCCAGACTGTGGGTTGTCTTCCCGCTCTCTTGATGGTTTCTTTGACTTTGCAGAAGCTTGCCAGTTTTTGATGAGGTACCATTGTCTATTTTATCTCTTATGGCAAGGGCACTTGGTGTTATGTTCAGGAATTGGTTGCCAGTTCCAATTTCCATAAGGATGTCTCCTGCATTTTCTGAAGTTCTTATAGTTTGAGGTTTTATGTTTAGGTCTTTGATCCATCTAGAGTTGATTTTTGTATATGGTGATAGGTAGGGGTCTTGCTTTAATCTTCTGCATGTGGTCATCCAGTTTTCTCAGCACTATTTACTGAGTAGGTTCTCCTCTCCCCAGTGGTTGTTGGTGGAAGCTTCATTGAAGATGAGTTGGTTGAGAATTGAGGTTTTGCTTCTGGAATTTCTATCCTGTTCCATTGGTCAATATGCCTGTTCTTGTACCAATACCAGGCTGTTTTGATTATTATAGCTTTACAACAAAGCTTGAAGTCCGAGAGTGTATTTTTTCATTTTATTTATTTTTCAATAATTTTCTTTTTTTATTTTAGAGATTTTGGGTAGAATTCAGGGTTAGATATACAAATGGTCATTGTACAGGTGCCCTTTTATAGGTGATTTCTGGTTTTCAGTTGTCTTTTTGTGATGAGCACACCACTCAGGGCTATATGTTTCATGCTTTGATTTTTAGCACTATCGAAGGCTAACTGTTTTAGAATCCATACCTTATCATGGGTTATGGTTAAGAGTCGTTACATATCTGTCCTTTGCCATTCTAACAGATGATTTTAAGTCACTTAACACATTTAAAAATATACCTGAAGTCATCTGAGTTGATTCTTGTAAGACTCCATGAGAAACTAATAAAGAAGTGTGCCTTTTTTTCTTCCTAACTTGATTTACTAAAGGTAAATATTTGATCAATATCATTATAATTGCATGCTATGTTATAGTGCTAAGTGCCTTCACATACATTCTATCTTTTAATCCTCTCAATAATCCTATAAGGCAGATAATTCTATGTCCATGTTAGAGATGTGCATACTGATGTGCAAAGATTTAAGTCACCCCAAATCTCAAAAGTGGTAGCAGAGTTGGAATTTAAGTTCAACTCAAAATCTGAATTTTGATCGCTATGCTATATTGATTTTTGCCTCCTGCCTTTTTTCCTAAAATTAACACTGGTTGAAAAGAGTTTCCCAATAGAGATAGATATATTTTTTGCTTGAAATATTGCGTTACTGCTTGTACACACACATATTATGTGTCATGGTCGTATAAAATACTATTTTGTCTGAGTATTTAAATTATTACTAAAGCTGTCTTTTGAATATATTTATAAAACCAGATTAAAAGTTTCAGAGGTAAAATCTTTTATATCTTTAGTTATTACCCATGGATACTTGGGCTTTGTGAAAATATGCAGTACGGAAAATTTCTGCAAGTCCAGCAGAAATCAACTTTATGGGGATGAACTGGGTATAAAAATTAATGGAGAGTATAAAGCCGCTGTAGACTCCTTGAATTACTAGTAGATTAGAAAATGAACAGGTATTTGTATGAGCAGTAGTTTGACTACTTATTATACTTTGCTTTCTTCTCTGGTCTCATTACATGATGTAACCAGTGAATCAGAAATTGGATCTGCATGGGGAGATGTGGATGACCACAATTTCCTACTACTCACTGCTTCTACAGACATTCCAAAATCTCCTAAAATCATTTTGGAAACAAACCAAAGCTCAAGATTTGTTAGGGACGTTTGCTAAAATGCTTATGCATAGAGCAGATAGTGCTGATCTAATGCCTGTTCCAGAGACTTCTGCATCTGACCTCCAAGCAACCTTTTTAGATTTAAATCCTTTATTTTACACAGTCCTGTTCACTGTCCTCACCTCAGAAATTCACCATGTTAGTGTATGTTCTCAGGAATGTTTGTGCTTTTCATAAATTGCGTTCCCTATATGTCTCTCAGGACTGGTCTCCATCCATGTTTTCTGTTCTGTGTAGGCTTGTATTCATGAAACAGAACTGAACTAGTTGCTAGGATTTACTCAAGAATGAAGGATGGAACTGATATGTCCATTCTCCCTACACTTACAGTACATGATACATGTTTTTAAAATTTTAGTCTTATTAAATATAGCAGTTTTTGATTTAGCCTTATAGTCATTTACTATTGCGTGTGGTCTTTGGACCACTGGCATCAGAGTCACTCAAGATAGGATCTTAGACTCTGTTTCAAACATACAGAATTGGAATGTCTGGGAACAAGGCTCAAAATCTGCATTTTTAATAAGTTCCCCAGATGATCTGAAGTACTCTAAAGTTTGCAGATCTCTGCCTTAGAGATCTAAGCACCTTGTGTCAAGGTTTTGACTTTCTTCCTTATTCTCTTTTTGTATGAATTCCTCTCCTAGAATTTGGGGACAAGTTTATAATCCATAGGGAATTTTAAGTTATAATCTGCCGGTATCCTTCGACATTCAATTCATATTGATTCTGGGGCTGGTTATTTATATTGGGGACCCTTAAATGATTTGACACTCAGGACACTGCCAGATTTCTCCTGCTTGAGAGAGTCTCCCCTTTTAGCTTTCTCTGATACCATCTTTACTTTCACTCAGAAATATATTCAAAAATAAAGGCTATGTCTTTGGGCTACAAGGTGGTTTTTATACTTGTCCAGTTATAGGTTACATGGCAGGCATAAGGTTCTAGAAATACTTCATAAAATAAAATCTAACACATTTAAATTAATAATAATACTTTATATTAAATACCATCTTTTGCAGTGAAGAACCCAGTTTTTGAATTATAGCATTTTGATAGTAGAATGCTTCATTTGGACTCTTGTGGCTTAAACTTCAAAGGTGAAAAAAAGAGGAGAAAATACAGTAGTTGTCAACGAATTTCTATTAAGATGCATCCAGAGAAAGGGTCCAGGAAGGTGTTCTGCAAGAAGGGTGTTCATACTTTCTTACACTGCTCAAAAATAACATTGACACATGGGTATCTAAGTCTAGGCCTAACGAAAATAATTGTGAGTGCGTTGGTAGAACTTGACATGATATGTTAGTTGTTTCCATGAGACAGTTGTCATAAATATTGGCCTATCAGTCTATCACATTTCCCAGATGATGATCATGGACTCAGTGTGTGTATAAGATCAAAGCTGAAAACATCAGAGCAAATCTCAGAGCTCTTGGGGGAACCTATTGAAAAAGTGGTTCACTTTTTCTTCTGTTCTTGGAATTGTGAAGATGTGAGACTACAGTTATTATAACTATATTGTCTCCATGAGATGAGAGCTAATTGAATAACGCAACAACTCAGAGAAGGGGACCAAAAGACAGAGAATAAAAAAACTAATTTGGGGTAACATAATTTAGACCCCTCCTTGAAGGTAAATGTATGTCTGAATTTTTCAGTTGTAGGAGCTACTGGTGCCCCCCCCACTTTTTTTTTTTGCTTAAGCTAGGCTCTGTGGTGTTGTGTGTGTGTGTGTGTGTGTGTGTGTGTTTAATTTGCAACTGAGACAGTGCTCTGATCAATATACCTTCTTAAAATACCCATCACACTTAATTATTATAGCTTATGTAAGATCTGAATCCCCTAATATACTATAGTTTTATATATATATATATATATATAAGCTATAATAATTAATATATATATGAGATAGGTTCCCACTCTGCTGCCCAGGCTGGAAGTAATGAGGTATATCACATAAAATGGTTTTAATTGCTCCATTTTACCTTAAGCACTTCTACCAAGTTTAGTAAAATATTAGGCAGTTAAAAGCTGTTTGTATGTTATCAGAATTTAAATCAGCACTTTCCTAGTAAAATATGATGAAATTTTCTTCTAGTAAAATATATATAAACTTAAAAAGAAAAAGAAAGCCATACTATAGTGACCATACGTACGTTGTCTGACACTATTTATTATCCCTTTGGTTGAAGAGTTTGGAACTCCCCGCCCTCCAGTGACTTATCATTAGGAGAACCCAGATATTGGGGCATGTGATCTCCCTGAATTCAGCACCATCTAGCTTAATATGGATCTATCTATTTGGGATAAAAGTATTGCTTACATTGTGATTAGTTTGCCTAGTATCTGTGTCACAAGATATTACACACTGACAATTGTAATGAGTTCAGAAAATATGCACATTTTGGAGAAAGATGACAGTGACTATGTAAGTAAGAAAAATTAAATTGTGCTTATAAATTTGAGATGTGAAAGCTTGAAATATGTAAATATATAAGAATTTTGTCACCACATGGAATGTACTCTAAGATCAACCACACCCTTGGCCATAAAAAATCAAGCATAAACAAATTCCATAAGATTAAAATCCTGTATTTTTAATTTTACTAAATCAGGAGACCCTACTTTACAGGAGGCCATTGAAATGGTAGCAAGTATTTGATAGATACTGCAGGTTGACATGAATACTTGGGTCAAACATGGACTCAAGAATGATGGGAGTGAGCTCTTCCAGAAACTACTGCTAGAGTTCTCTTAGATATTCTCACAAGGAGTATTGGCAAGACATGGAAGGTTGAATAACTCTGGAGAGTAAGCGGGTAGACACTTATTCTCAACTTTTGTTGCATTCAACTCTGAAAAGTATTTCCTTACAATCTGTGTCATTATTTGAATGTGATTTTAAAATGTGGCCCAAATTTTATCATAAATGTATTTCTTCAGTGAGTGAAAAAGTAATCAAATGGGAAAGGTCAAGCTCTTGAAGATAAAGCCATTTTCAACTATGTTTGACCTTGATTAAAAAAAATTTCTAATATCCTGAGTCTTAAAAATTATGTCTTGGGCCAGACATGGTGGCTCACACCTATAATCCCAGCACTTTGGGAAGCTGAGGCAGGAGGATTGCTTGAGCCCAGGAGGTTGAAGATGTGGTGACCTGAGATTGTGCCACTGCACTCCAGCTTGGGCAAAAGGATGAGACCTCAACTCAAAAAACAAAACAAAACAAAAACTATATATATATGTATATATAGTGCCTTTATTAGTCCTTGAATGTAGATTCAACCAATGCAGGATACTTATAGATCATTGGAATGTGCTACTTAGTAGATATAATAAAAATGGTCTTTTTGATATAATGATACATGATATAATCAAATGACCAACATAACTGATATATAATATTATCAGTTACATAAAGAATTTTATACACCCTTTATTTCAAAAATTTATGTGAGAACATTTTCCTCAATTGTCAGGGAAAAATTCACCAACTTCCTTGGGAAAAAGTCTTATATACACAGTCCATTTTTTTACATGTCGAAAATCATATATACTTGGGAACTATAATGTGATTATATGCATAGATTTTGCTATTTTCTTTAACATATAATCAACAAGCAAATTCTTTTTAAATTTAATTTTAGCTATATAGGTAATAGATAAATTAATTATCATTTCAAAAATATTAAAACATTAGAGACAAATTTAAAATACCCCTTAATAACCATACTTGATTCCATTTCTCTCTCTAGTAGCAATTTATCAGCTTAATATAGCTTTTTTCAACTTTTTATATAAATTAATAAATAGAAATATGCTTTTGTTTTTTTTTTTAAACAAAA
Source organism: Tarsius wallacei (assembly GCA_963574415.1). Lineage (NCBI taxonomy): Eukaryota > Metazoa > Chordata > Mammalia > Primates > Tarsiidae > Tarsius > Tarsius wallacei. The sequence goes on along the minus strand of CAUYQG010049408.1, from coordinate 3,491 downwards.
ATGCTACATGCATACTTTTGTAGTTTGCTTTTTTCAGTACTACTGTACATCTCCAAATATATGTTGGATAATATATTTAATAATTCTTTCATTGAAGAAACATTGAAATTGCTTTCAATTATTTGCTATTACAAGTAATTCTATAATTAATATCTTGTTTATATCTCCTTGTGCATACAAATCAGTGTTTCACTAGCACTGATACCAAGAAGCAGATTGCAGGAGATTCACCCATTTTTTATTTTAGTATATCCTATTTATATTAATGTGAAGATGATGTGAGGATCCCAACTCCCCACACCCTGACATTTTAATTTTTGCAAAGTATTAGGTGAAAATTGTATCCTGCTGCTATTTTATTTTGTTTTTAAGGAGATTAAGTATCTTTTATAATATACTTTTTAATAATTTAAGTTTTTTCTCTTTTTTGAATTGCCTACTTATAATTCTTTTAAAAATCTTTCTATTGTATCTGTATGGTATCATTGTTCTTTACTTATGTAATTTATATTTTTTCAACATTTTGGATGAAAATATTTTCCCCAACTAGTCTTTTTTTTACCTGGAATGGTGGTGTTTTATGTCAAGCAAAAATTGTAATTTCACTATCAGCTGTATCAACCTTTTTATGTTAGTTTTTTCCTATATGCTTCTTATTTAAGAAAAATTTTCTAAGACATGCAAAAATATATTTTATTTTCCTATATGATTTTTTAAATGTATAATCTAAGTAGAATTTAATTTTTGTTAATGGTGTAAAATGGAGATCTAAGATTATTCTAAATTGCTAAATGGTTGCCTCAACATAATTTATCTAGCATTTATTCTTTTATACTGATGTGAAGCGATACTCTTTGTTATAGCCTAAAGTTTCATATGTATAAAAGCATTTCAGAAACTGTAGTTTTTTCCATTTATCTGCTTGCCATTGGCTTGATATTTTTTATTAATATCACATTATTTTAATTTCCATACCTTTATAATTATTTTTAGTATCTGGTAGCTGTAAGTTCTGTGCTGCTCTTTTATTTTTCAAGATTGTTCTGGCTGTTATTGTACATTTTCTTATATGACTGCAGAATCAGTTTACTAAATTTAGTGGAAAAAAACTTTTGAACATTTTGGGAGTTTATTTGAATTTGAAGATAAAATTTGTAAGAGTTTCAGTATTTTTGTACCATTGACGTTTCCCTTCCAAGTATATAGTATAAACATAATCTATTCAACATTTATGTCATTCAGTAAAATTTTGTGGTTTTCTTAATTAAAAAATCTATATATTTTGTATTATTTATTTCAACAAATTTTAGTTTTTTAATTCAGAATAAAATAGTTTCTACTATTTTCAAATTTATGCTTATTGCTAGTGTTAGCACAATTTTGACTTTTTCATGGCAAGTCAATTTTCATATATACCTTTGCATTTAAAGGATAATCACTTTGAGTTTTAGGCTGACATCTGGGTATGGTTTTGCCTAATTGGATGCTACCATCTAGGACTTTTACTTTTAAAGAATTCAAATATTCAAGAATAATTGAGAAGTCATTAAAGGAGGCACTAAGTTCAAGCAACTGTGGTCGTGTGAGTCAGGTGGTGGCTCTACAAGAGGTATTTTTGTGATCATTCTGTATGTTATCTTGGCTGCATTCCACCATCTTGTCTTCCTTAGACACTGCCTACCATCTAAGCTTGTGTTTCCCAGACATCTCACTGATCCCATAACCTATCTATTGTTCTTATACCAAGTTCTTTTTCTGTTTGAATTAACCAGAGTTTATTCTCTTTCTTGCAATCAAGAATACTAGCTGAATAGATTTTGGCAGGAAGGAATGAGTTTCAGGTGAAAGTCCCTCAAGCAAATGATGGTATGGAGAATCTGCGATTGGTCATTTGTTCTGTGTGACGGAAGGTCTTGAGAATCCCATTAACTTTCAGTAATGGTACTCTAAAAGTCTAATCCCAGTAGTGGCCAAAAAGTTAGATTATTATCAGCAGTCACCTTGAGGGAGGTGCTTATTGAAGTCAAGGGTTGAAGGGACCATATTACTGTTGGCACACAACGCTGTAAAAAGCAAATAAAATTCAAGGACTGTAGAACAGATTGCTGGTTCTAATAATTTTGCACAAATTAAAGAAATAATTATCAAACTTAAATTCATAAATTCTTGTCAGCGGGATGCACTGAAAACATAGATTTACTGTGACTTTGTCAACAAGAGCTTCATATCTTGAAGTTCTTCATACCTTTTCCGTAGAGGTTCAACAATTTAGATGGGGATCAATAAATCAAAGTAGTTGAAGGACACTCACCTCCCCCCACTGAGCCTTTATTAATCACTTAGCACAATTCCTTCCCTTGTTTGCTGAGAGTATCCTCTCTTGCTTGAAGGTATAATACCTCCCATGTATACGGGAGTTACCTTGCAAAATGAGTCCACTTCTCCTCATTTCTATTTCTTTCCAAACAGTCAGACATATTAGTCAGCTACAATCAGGATCCATGAATCCAGTTGTAAAAGCAATCCTGGGTAGAAGTAAAAGATTAACAAAGCGAAATAATTGCACTATTTGGCAATTTACGTGAGCAAAATCTAAGGAATATGTGTGAGAATGAATTCTGAGATTTAACATCTAAAATGAGAGAAACATTTTAGATCAGGTTGAATTTACAGTGGGTAAACACATACCAGCATTAGGACTCGGTAGCTAAATTGGAGTCATTTGCTTTGCGGGTTGATAGAACATTGAGCTCAGTGGTGCCCCATACTGAAATAAATGGTCAGAAATCAATTTTTATAAAATAAATTATTACAATTCTTAGATAATCTTATTCAGCCATGGTCAAAATTCTTGTTGAAAGCTTTGGCCACACATTTCAAGGGTACTTAATAAAAAATATTTAGTGAAGTTATTGGAACAAGTGCTTTGAGAATGTCAAAACTATTACTCTTGGTAAGGGGGAAATTGAGAGATTATTTACAATCCATTCTTTGTAAAAGTTAAGTTTAATCTACATATTACTTAACTAGTCATCATGAAGTTGAATTTCTATAGTTGTTTACTAAAAAGGAAAATTATTTTTCTATAATATTTAGAGGTTTATTTTTTATGTAGGAATGATTTTTTAAAAATTATTTTAAATATGTGGGATACAATTCGAGGTTAGGTACATAAGTGGTCATCATGCAGGTGAAGTTTGGACTTCCCACTCGTCTTCACTTCACCTGGTTTGGGAGCAGTTGCCCTTATTAGTGTCGTGTGCTCCACCCCATGTCAGTGACCCACTACTGCCTGTCCCTCTCATGTAGTATTATGATAAGTGTTCAGGGTCCATTTATGAGTAAGAACATGTAGTACTCAGTTCTTTGCTTCTGTAATAAATCACTGAGTATGATGGATTGTAAATCCATCCAAGTTGTTGTGAAGTTCATAATTTTGTACTTCTTTTATAGCTGCATAATATTCCATTGTATATATGTACTTCACTTGT
>CAUYQG010049403.1:0-21319 GCA_963574415.1 Tarsius wallacei | reverse complement strand
AGTGAATTGCCTGAGCCCGCGGGTTCGCGACCGCCTGGACAACTTGGCGAGACCTCATCTCTACAATAAATCAAAAAATTAGCCGGGTGTGGTAGCGCGCACCTGTAGTTCCAGCTACTTGGAAGGCTGAGGCGGAAGGATTGCTGGAGCCCAGCAGGTTGAGGTTGCAGTGGCCGGGAACAGGCACTGCACTCCAGTCTGGGTGACAGAGTGAGACTCCAACTAAAAAAAAAAAAAAAAAAAAGAAAATCTGGGACATTTTGTTCAAAAATATTATTAATTTCAATATGACAGAAGAAAAGCATTAAACTAAGTGTGGGGGACCCTTCTAAGTATGGGTCGCATGACAATGAACCTAGCAAAGACAAAAGTAAATTGCCTTTTCTTCTATAATATTGGGGGTGAATTGATCTGGGTTTGCTTGTTGGTATGGTTGACATCACTGCATCTCAGGATTCAAATTTGTCCAGTGATGCATTGCTGTTACCACGTGCTTAGTATGGAGTCTGAGAGGCTGGATGACTTTCTCATTGTTTCTTTTCTCCCCTCAGCTTTTGGCTTCCCCTGCCCTGCTGCAACCCATAAAAGGGGCATCTCTCTATGCTATTTCACCTTCTCTGGCAGCACATTTCTGTTGCTTTTTATCTGGTGCTGTACAGGTGGTTGGGTTGGGGTGGAAGAGAGTAGGCTCTATATTCCTAATCCAAATTCAGATTTAGGCGAATCTTGTGTTCCCAAGGTGGGAGATGGGATTTTTTTCCTTTTATGGCAGCTGAACTTAGAGAGAAATCTATGGTTGGTCATGGAGGGAGGGTGCTGGAAGGAATTCATGCACTTTCTTAGGAGGTAGCAGAGCACTACTTGGTGTCAGTATATAATCTTGGGGCCAGATAAATTCTCTGCTCCCTTTCTAAGACTACAAGATTCGTCTTCTGCCCTTGCCTCAGCTGCAAAGGGTTTTTTGCCTGGACCACGGGGTTGATATCATTTGTTGCATCTCTTTTCAGTAATTTAAGTCTTTGCTTCCTATGAGAGAATGATTCTGGGATTCTGATGGGACTTCATGCGTTTTTCTTAGCAGCTGTTGGTCATCTCCTTCATGCCTGCATCACTGATGTGTGCTTTCTCTCATTGGCTACCCTGACTCCAATCTTTCTCATAAGAACACAATGAGACCTGTTCAGAGACAGGGATTATGCACAAACTCCTTTTGTATCTGGGGGATCCTACGGATATATTAAAACTTTAAAAAGGGAAATGCATGACTATCATGAAGATATAAAAAAAGCATATGCCAAATATTTTATTTAACTTATTGATTAATGAGGGAATTTGGTAACAATACAATCAGTTTGCATACATATAGTCCAATGAGGAATGCTAAAATGAATCTATGAATGGGTGTGCAATTGACCAGCTGCTTGTATTTGTTTCCTGTTGCATAGTCTAGCCAAGTTGACATATCAAAAAAAATCATACTGGCAAAATTTACATGCTGAAAATCAGTGTCATTCCACTGGATATAGTTTGCAATGCTTTGGACAGAAATTTTTGCATTGCTGTCAGTTTTTTATAACTTAGAGAGTTATAATATAGCCCGGTTCAAGCCAACAAAAGCAGAAATAACCCAGATGGATGCGGTAGATAGAACACCCGTTACATTTCATAGTTTTTCGAAAAATTTTCCTTAGAGGGTTTTGCCCCTATTTCAGACTGACATGCTAGCCCACAGCGGACCTATAAACATTGATTAAAATTGTAGCAGATTTCGTTTTCTTTGCTATTGTGAAGGCTGGTTCTCCTTCCCCAGTCTGTGTATCTCATTTCTTCTTAGAAGAGCTTGTCCTCTTTTGAGGGATCATGGTAAATTATAATTTTTTGTTCTCTAGCTTTTTCTTTTTGTAAAGGTAAGAGTGACATTCTCTGTACCTTTCTACAACCCAAGCAGATGTGGGAAGGAAAGAAGTTGTTACACATTTTGATATTCAGGCTGGATCCACACATCAGCTGTGTTATGGAGGTGGTGTGGGAAATAAAAGAGAGAGAGCTAGTGATGTCACAGGGGCGAAAGTAGTGCAGAGTGAAGGTAATAATATAAAAAAAATTCTACGAGGACACAGCTATAGGCAGTGAGATGGAAGCTGGCACTGAAGGAATGCCCAGCGACCTCTCTGTTTTAATAGGAACTGTCTTATTACACGCATTTCTTTTGAAAGAACTTGTTATTATTATTAACCTCTTTAGACAGAGTATATTTTATTAAAGTAATTGCTAATGATTTGGGGCAGGCATTAACTGCACATGAATAGTCTCACTATACACTTTCAGGACAAAAATAATAAAATTAGTTGTACTCTAAGGAATAAAAATAAGAAATAGAAGTAAACATAGTGAAGTGGAAGTGCAATGATGTCTACATTTTCATGATGCTTTGCAGTTTTCCAGGGACACAACCTCTCTTTCTCTACCATGAAATAGGTGTGCTTTGATTTTGATTTATTAAGTACAGCTAGCTTCTTTATTGAGTTTATTCATATAAACAACCTTGAATCTTTGTTTTTGGAAGCAGACAGGTTAGTAGTACCAAAAGCAGTGTTATTCTTCAGTTACAGTTTCAGAGAAAATTGAACTCTAAATGTTTGGTTTTTTTGTTTGTTTGTTTGAGTTGGAGTCTCACTCTGTCACCCAGGCTGGAGTGCAGTGGCCGCTCCCAGCCACCGCAGCCTCGACCTGCTGGGCTCCGGCGATCCTTCCGCCTCAGCTTTCCAAGTAGTTGGAACTACAGGCACGTACTACCACTCCCGGCTAATTTTTTGATTTATTGTAAAGATGAGGTCTCGCTTGCCCAGGCGGGTTTCGAACCCGCGGGCTCAGGCAATCCACTCACCTCAGCCTCCCAAGGCGCGGGATTACAGGCTGAGCCACCCAGCCCGGCTACTCCAAATGTTTGTTAACTTTTGGCTTCAAGGTTGAGCCTTTGTGAGCAGTAGACAAGGTATTAGAACTTGAGATAATTTTCTTTCTCTTCCTCCTGCTGTTTAAGTTTATAGAACTTTGCACTTCTTATTACAGAAGACATTTTACAATGGATCTAGGTCATTTGTAGAGGAAAATCTCACATCCATATAGTTGTGTTTCTTGTCTTTAATTCAAGATAAAACATGCCACTGTCAAAAAGTGAAGTCACTTATACTGGCAAAAGTTTCTGTGTTTTATTTCAATTGTTGGGATATTTCTCTCCAATTTTTCACTCTACAGTACATGTGCACACAGGGTTTAATCTCAAGCCATTAGTTTTGGCCCCTAAACTTGGGAAAATCAATTTCATTCAACACAACTTATTCTCACCCATACTTGTTCAATTTGTCCACAGACATTGCCTTGAATTGATGATAGAACCCTGAAGTAATTGTCATTTAAGTTATTGTTGCTTCAACTTATTCCTTTGTTTTGCTTCATCCTTTGTATTATCAGACATGTGTAGATATGCAGGGAAATTGGAAGAATGAAGATGAAGTGACAGGAGGCTGGAAACATGTACTTATTGTTACGATGCAAACTACAAACTCACTTTGTATGAGCGCAAAGGTGAACAAAGATATGGAGAGGAATCTCTGCCTGTATGGATGCAAATGGTCAATTACCACTAGACCTACGCCTGTAACTCACAATTAGGCCCTATCACTCCTCCAACACTGACCTAGATGCAAATTATTCTTTTTTTCTAGAAAAGGCATTGGAACAATTTTTTTCTGTTATTAGGTGTGCACAGAAAGTTGAGAAAAGTCAAAATGGTGTGTCTATATTCTGTGCCACAAAGCATTTTGATGAGGGCAAGAAGAGGTCATATTTTCAAAGGCACCAAGCCCAAATTCCAGCCGTGACTTGACTTGTAAGTGATATGACCCTGGGTAAGTCATTCCACTTTTCTGAGTTCAGTTTTATGTATAACACAATAATGACAATAGCCTCCTAAGACTGTCACAATAATAAATGAGTATCAGGCATGTGATATATTACTCAATAATAGGGTATAATTATAGTTATTTTCAGTAATTCATGTGTCTTATAAATGTATATTTCTTAAAGCCACCTAGTGACTTCTGAGAAAAGAAGGTAGAATAAAAGAATTAAATGTTATTGGAGGCAAGAATTCATTTTCATCACCTGCAGATGTCTCATACAGTGAGCCATGATTCATGTTGACCAACAATTAGCTAAATCTCTGATATTAGAAAAGTCAATGATTTTATATTGATTTTCAGTCATGAAGACTGCCATACTCACTGCCCTGACTACATCCCCTGTTGGAAAAAACTGCTTTGGAGAATTCATGTTTTCATCCCTGGAATGCCATTTGTTTGTAGGACCAAGGGAGGGAAATCTGACCCAAAAGGAAGAATGAGGCTGGTCACCACAGATGTGGTCTGGTGTGAAGAGATGGCACAAGCTAGAGGTAGGTTGATATCTAGAAATATCAACTAGAAAACACTTGGAAAAATGACGTCTGAAATTATGAGAACCAAGTCCAAAAAAAAAAATTAGGAAAGAGAATGAGAAAGAAGAAAGAGAACCTGTAAGGATCATGGCACACAACACTACAAAATGATGAGGAGGCAACAGAATCTGTGAGTAGGGAAAAAGGGGGAAAGCTAGAAGAAAAAATAAAGAAGTTGTTACCTAAAGTAGAAAGGAACAGACACAAGTAGAGTCCAGAAGCACAAAATCAAAGGCAAGGATCAGCATCTATGGGATTGTGCTGGTGCCATTCCGATGTTCAGGTGTAGGTTTCCTTCTGGTCCATGAACTCCTTGAAAGTACATGACCTTTATTTAAATTTTTTTAGTAAATATCAGTTAACTGCTGATGAACAAAAAAATAAATAAATCAAATAATAAAATGCAGTTTCTTTTTGTAAAATTATACAATTCCCTTATAATTTTATAAAATAATGCAGACTAAATATAGAAAACTACATTTCTGATAATGAAGAGAAAAAAATATTATACTGTAGTATGTCCTTCCAAAGAGATTTACTATTAATGTGTGGCTATATTTTATTCCAATGATTTTAAAAATTATATTGTATGCATTGTTATCATATCAAATTTTAGTTTACCAGTTAATGCTTAACATGATACATTGAATTTTCTAAATTTGTATATGCTTTACATGATCTTTATTTTTTAATATATAATAACCCAGTGACTTGATGCAATGTGACTTATTTAAATATTTACCAACTGTAGGTATTTAAATTATTGACTCTTTTTTACTATAATTGACTTTTCTTTACCTTCAGAAATGAAATGAACTATGACTACAAATGATACTCCACAACGATTTTCCTTAAAGGCTCTGTATTATTTTTAAATCATCTTATAGCATTTGTTGTGGAAAAACCCCTGAGGACAAACTATTTTTTCCCTTCCATTTTTTAGGTCACTTATATTTCCTGCTTGAATGCATATATATGATTCTTTCCTTTTCCATGAAATTCTTGGCAAGCACTCTTAGTCACCAAACTCAATTATTTTCTCAACCTAGAAAAGTTTTTTCTACAACATCTTCAATATGTTACTCTCCTTCACTGGTCTTCATATCATTAGTTGTCAATTACGATTTGTAGTTTATAGTAATGGTCTAGAGGACATTTTAGCCTCAGGAAATCTAATAGGTTCTTTCATAATTAAAAACAATTTCTAGTCTTTCCTTTGCATTTAAATCAACAATCTCTAATTGTCTTCCATATTGCTGCATTGATATCTCCAAGTTTTGCTCTTTCTTTTTACAGATTTCAAAGCAGATCTTATTTTTGTGATAGCATTTCTGAATTCCACAAAATATTTCTGAACCTCAGCCTGTTATTTAACTAACATCTAAGCCTACTTTTTCCTTGCCTGCTTTTGTTCTACATAAGCAATCTAATTCTATATTTAATATCACAGAGCAGCAAATTTCAAATGGTTTCTCTTTGTTATCATTCAAATTCATTGGTGAAGAATTCTTCCCTACATCCCTCTAACAATTGCAACCCTTCCCTAGTGTTTCAGAATTGTCATGTTTTACCCCAAACATAAGTACCCAGATAGCTACTTATTTTTGCAGCTTCACTTCTTGTGGCCCTTTGCTTTTCCACTGTGCTTTCTGTAGTTAATCACTTACAGGCCCAAAAGTACACCAGGATCCCTTCTACCTGAATCTTTGACACATGATATTGGCTTCCTGGATCATGCTTCCCTCTCTCTACATCTCCCATGTCCAATCACATCCATTCTTTCTCAGTTTATATATTATCTCTCACAAGACTGTCCTTATTGTTCTAAAAAAAATTTCCCTTACCACCAGGTTAGGTTTCCTTTAAAAGGTTTTTGAAACTCTCTACCTAACATAATTTTCCAGTATATTTTAAGCTACATAAAGGCAGGAAAAATATGCCTTGTTCAATTGCCCGTTTCCACTGCAGAGCACATTATTTCAGTTCATTTTAAACAATAATGATTTAACATATCTAGTGCATCCATTAATTATTGAATAACAAGCTCTGTGAGTGGGGTAAGGGCTTGAGTGAGGTAAGATCTATAAAAGCCCGAAGTTTGCAAAAAATAAATAAATAAAGAACAAAGTTAGAGCCTAGTCATTGGAAGGTTTTGTTTCAATGATTCAATTAGTATTGTGAAATTACATTATGCAGTTTCTAAGTATAGTTTAAACAAAACAACATTTCTGAACCAACTTTCAGGATGCTGGAGGAATAGGCATCACTACTTTCTGAGCCGTTGGTATGCACTAGAACTTTTTCATATAATATACATTACAATCTTCACAAATATTTTGAAAACTAAATATGAGTAGATTTTTGAAAATAAGGAAATGGAACAATAAATGAGGTCACCCAGCTCCTTGACAACTTGCACCAGGATTCTAGTTTCTCTGAGTCTGCGCATGGTGGGTTCATTCAGTTTAAAAACTTGAACTTTGCACTCCATGAAAATATTGAGCTGGATTCTTTTGCAGACCCCTAAGAACTTCACTTGATTTTGGGAACTCAGTTTCCCTCTCTTGTACCCCAAACTCTGTGTTCTTCCATGTTGCTGGAAGTCTGAAGGTTTATGCAAATTTGACAACATAGCATGCAGTATGAAAGGTGAAACTCGGTTAAAGTAGATGAAATTCCATTCTCCCTTCCAAAGGCTTCCTCTTATGCCTGCAATACTTTGCTTCCAACAAAAGCCCCATCTCCAAGAACTAGGCTGTGCTCTGCTATTATTATTATTATTATTATTATTATTATTATTATTATTTGAATTGGAGTCTCGCTCTGTCGCCCAGGCTGGAGTGCAGTTGCATGCTCACGGCCACCACAGCCTCGACCTGCTGGGCTCAGGCGATCCTTCTACCTCAGTCTTCCAAGTAGCCAGAACTACCATGCCCAGCTAATTTTTGATTTATTGTAGAGACGAGGTCTAGCCAAGTTGCCCGGGCTGTTCTCAAACCCGCAGCCTCAGGCAATCCACTCGCTTCGGCCTCCCAAAGTGCTGGGATTGCAGGCTGAGTCACCAAGCCCAGCCATGACATTTTTAGTTAAATTCACATCAAGTAAATCATAAACTTTCCAGTAAATGACTATCATGCCATAAGCAACAGTAACTCATAATACCGTACCCATAGTCAATTAGAATGAAGACAAAGCTGTAAATGCATGACATAGTTGTGGAAGTGAAGCCCAGAATTCTCAAAGGCTCATGGTAGAAATGCTGTCTATGTGATTTCAGCTTAGGGTTGATGTCTATGGTCTCTGTCCCTCTCTTTTTTTATTTTTGCCTCTGTCTTAGTCTTCTGGGGCTGATACAACAAAATACTGAGTGGCTTAGGAGGCCAATGCCTTATCCATTAGGCTACTGGGGCTTTTCTGAGTGGCTTAAACAGCAGACATTTATTTCTCACAGTTCTGGAGGCTAGGAAGTCCAAGATCAAGGCACCAGCAGATCCACTGTCTGGTAATGGCTCTCTTCCAGACTTGCAGACAGCTGTCTTCTTGCTGCATCTTCACATGGTGGAAAGAAAGAGATCTCTTTCTTGTCTCTTCTTATGAGGTCACTGGTCCCATCATGAGGGCTCCATCCTCATGACTTGATTATCTTCTAATAACCCCAACTCCAAACACCAACATAGTGGGGATTAAGGATTCAGCATATGAACTTGGGATGGAGGTGTGAAGAACACAGATACTGAGTCCATGACATCATCTTTCTTCATTTTATTTTGACCTTTTGACTAGATTTCCTTGCCCCTTAAACAGTGTTGATCTACTGACTGGCAATGTCTTATATCTCAGAATCTCAAATTAAGTTTAAAAAGCACTGAAAATTTCATGATTATAGTTTTTTCCTGCTCACTAGAAAGATCTAAAGATAAAAATTGATCTATTACATATGATCCCTTTATTGTGTGGGTAAAAAAAAAATTACCAAGAGACACCAAAGGACCTACATAAAACAAAGTTTGAGCACAATGTCCATTAATCTTTTCCTCTTGTATACTATAGTCCCTAGCATATTTTAGAGTATGCAGTAAATGTAATAACTGTCATGATTTACTATCTTTTTCTTTTCTATGCTTACACATTTGACACTATCTAGATAATATTGGTTTCAAGAAAACATTCATTGGAAACTGCACTGGCAAAGAAATGGACAAGGTCGTTTAAGCTAACTTTCTTATCATTCAACCATGTGTTCATTCCAATAAATGAGAGGGCATAAGCTACCAGTATTGTGGCTTGTGCTGGGAATCTATGCTTCTGATAATACTATTTTTAATGAGCACTTGGGTTTATGCAAAATGAACTTGTTTATAAAACTAGCATTTATTGAACTATTTATTGAAATTTGTGGCCTCTGAAGTTTGATTAAAAACATGCTTATTTCACTCCCTTTCCTTTAATTCCATCATTTTATTATTTCAAGTAAGGGAAATAAAACCTGGGAATGGGGTAGAAATAACTTCTATCTTCAGTACTTGTCTTAGTCTATTTTGTGATGTTATAACAGAATATTGCTGAATTCTCAGTAATTTATCAAGAATGGATATTCATTTCTTAAAGTTCTAGAAACTGGGAAGTCAAAAATTGAGGGGGCCATATCTGGAGAAGGTCTTCATGCTGGATCACCCCTTGGTGGAAGGCAAGAATGCCAGAGAGCAAGAGATTGAAGTTCCAACCTCAAGCCCTTTTATAATTGGCATTGATCTACTCACGAGGATGGTGGAAACCTCATAATCCACATACCTCCCAGAAGGCCCCACCTCTCAACACTGTTGCATTGGGGATTAAGTTTCTAATACGTAGACTTTGGGGGACGCATTCAGACCACAGCAATAATACAATTGCCACAGATCTAATCATAAAATATAAATCCTGCCTGTTGACTGAACATGAAACCTGAATCAAAATAATAATAATACAAATAATTATTGAACCAACCTATGCCTCTTCAACCTTGGAAAAGTGGTTGCATAAAAGGCAAACAATTTTCCCAAGATCCTGCATCTGGTAAGAGAGATCATCCGACAATCTGTTGGCAAGAAGAGAATGTAGAGAAAAAATAAAAAATAAAACAAAACCACTGAAGAGATGAAATCTATCTTAGAAGTAAAATAGAATAAACATGAGATCAATGACTGAAAACAGTCAATATCATGGTAAACAGTCTTGAAGGATTGAAAATACACACACACACACATACACACAATGTAATACTATAACAACAAGGCAAGGCTGTTCCTTTGATAGTCTCATGAATTATTCATTATTTATATGACATTTTAAAATTTCATTTGTGGTATGTCCTTCCTTGCAGGAACTAACTGTCTACCAAGTCTCTTTCTTTTTTCTTTTCCATTCACCTTGTCTTGCAGTGAAACCTAAGTTATGAGATGTTAGCAGAATTCACGTGGGCCTCTTTCATGCCTCCTACATTATGCCGAATAACTTCTTGATGATATGTGTCATTCTTTCTCCTTTTCAGCTGCAATGTATAGGAGAAAGAAAATTTTGGCAGCAAAATATGGATCTAAATGATTTCTTAGAGGATAATCATTTTCTAGTCAAGATAACTTAATTGGATGTCATGAAAATGAGAAAATTACCTCCAGTGTTTGAGCATTATGCATTTGGGGTATATTTCATCAGCTAATGTTACCTTACCTAATACAGTACATTATGTTTTTTTTGCTGAAGAAAATAGAGTTAAACATTTTCTCACAAGTAACCAAACCGTTGACTAAAGGTTAAATATTCCCAGCATTCTTCCATGTCTTCTTTTTTCTTTTCCTTTCTTAATCAATTCAGTTCTAAACTTACAGGGTGGGGCTGAGTAAGACAGGTTTCCACACCAGGGAAGAGAAAAAGCCCCAGTGGTCCAGACTAGGATGTCAAAAACAGTGTAAGGATGGTAACCACACAGGAAGACTGCAAGGTGTGAGGTGTTGAAATATGACACAGGAGAGGAGGGAGCAACAGCAGCTATGGAGAATTAGATATATGCAAGGAAAATGAAAAAATAAAAATGAGCACATGTATTGGAAACAATGAGAGCCAAATTTCTATTAGATAAGGGTATTAAAGTTTGGGATAGATAAAACTAGAATGAAGGCTATGTTATGGAAATAGAACTAGAAGTATCAATATCAATGAATGGCTTTTGAGATAGCCTTTTTGAGAGATAAAGAAAATGAATATACATGTGTGTGTTTGTGTGTGGGTATACTATCTCTGTTCACTAAGAGGGTCTGGACATGAGGATAATCCATGGGAATGAGCACATTGAAGATCCAGATTTTGGTTCCTGTATGTCATTCTTCATTCATTCCTTGGGAAAATGGCAGCATCGAGGGCTGGGTCAGGAACAGTGCAAGGTGAATCAGTAGTATTCTGGGTCAGAAAGCACCCAAAGAATCATGAGATTATGTCAAAAGACACAGAAGCTAATTTTGAGGGACTATCTCTGGTCAATTTGAAAACAATTTGAGTATCAAAATAACCAATGATACCAATTGATTGTAAGTCATTGAGTGAAATGAGAAACCATGAGTCTATCTATCTCTCTCTCTCTCTCTCTCTCTCTCTCTCTCTCTCTATATATATATATATATATATATATATATAAACATATATATATATCTGTATGTTTTTATATATATATATGAATAGAAAGTTTGATGAGGAGGAGGTTTTCACTGTTTAAAATAACTGCCCAATGGACACATAATTGCAAAGGGCAAATGAGTAATGTTATGTTGGAGAAGCATGACAAACACCTCCCTAAACTGAGTGATCAAGGTGAGCATCTTTGTTGTACTATTTTGTTCTGGGACTAGGAAACACTACCACAAAGGCGATGCAGATGTTGGGTCAACCCAGTTAGTGCTATCCTACCGTAGTTTACCAGCTGTAGGTATAGTTCCCCGAGGGACAGTCAGGGATGTGAAAGATTTAAATTTGCTCAACTCACGGTGGTGGTCGTCTCACAATATATTCAAAAACAGTGGAGTGTCAAAATCATTTCTTGTACAGAATCACCAATCCCCATTCTTTCTTTTATTTCTGGATCTTCCCCAGTTTGCTTGTTGTTTCATCTTTCTGTGTTATCTTTTTCTCTCTTGAGACTTTGAAAGACCACACTTTATTTGCTTTCATGATGACCCAGAACATTAATGCTTACTATTATTCTAGAATTAATATCCAATGCAATATATGGGAGAAGGAAATAAAATACACTGTGCTGATTATAAAGGGGAAAGTAGGGTTATTATTTTCAATAAGGTTTCTTTTGTAACTCAAACCTAAAATAATCAGCCAAAAAATAAGAATAGAGACATTATGTTAGTAAAATACACGGTTGATTATGAAATTAACCCATACATTCAAAAGCTTCCCAATATTAGAGTAACAATCTGTTAGGGAAAAAACTGACAGGAAAACAACTCATTTGCATTACCAAATAAGCAAAATACAAATAAAGTACCTCAAAATTAACTTAACAAGCCATGTGCAATATAAATTTAGAGAAAACATTGAAAGATTATTGGCGTATATTAAGTAAGAATTAAGTTAGTAAGAAAACGTGTTATTTTTTTCTTGGCGAGGAAGGCTCTGTATTGTAAAGATGTCAATCTCTCTAAATTAATTTGTAAATTGAAGGCAATATAGATATAAATGCCAAAATAATTTCTTTGAGGACTAGAAAAGCTGATTCTAAGAGTAATCGGGAAAGAATTAGCACAACTTAATATCCAGCTATATTATAAAGCTACATTTATTAAAGCTACTTGGGGTTGGCACAAGAATATACAGAGAGAGTAATTGATGGGACAAAGAAACCATAAATGGATTGGCACACAGAGAGGAATTCAATACATGACAAAGGGAGCATTGCAAATCAAGGAGGAAGAAAGAATACATTTAACAGTAGTTGTGGGATAGTGATCTGGCCATCAGAGGGAAACATGTGTACATACATATGGGTATATACGCATATATGTATATATGTGTTTATGCATATATGAATATATAACTATATTTGATATTATATACAGTAACTATATACATATATACATCTTCAATATGCTAATTACAACTACCTAAATCTACTTGTAGATATGGATTTCTATTTATCTACCTATTGCTTACTTTCTTTCTTATATACAATAAAATTTGAGAATAAAAATTTTAGAAGGGAACAGAGTTCACTTTACAAATACAGTATTGAAGTGGAGATGGCTTTCAAAGTAAGACAGAAACTCCAGACACCATAAAGATTGAATGATTAAGGCACAGGTAAGTTTACAATCTCTTCATTCACAAATATGCTATAAATTAAATTAAAACAAAAATGCAAAACCATCATATCTTCTGGGCTAGGTCATACTGGGTTTGAGAATAAAGATGTTTCCCTTTATCTAGTTACTTATTATCATCAAAAGGTCTGGATTTCGTATGCTGAATTAATAATTGCTCTAGAAACGTCAGATTATCAATTGATTGTGTTAATCAGCACTTCATACTTTCAAACATGAAGGTTTTCTCCACACACAGGCAGGAGAAATTGATTCACGTGTCCTAAGGAAGTAAGACCAACCAAATTTCCCAGAATTCATCATTTGTCTTAACCAAAAATGAACTGTGAGATTCAAGAGAAAAAAAAAATTCAACAACATGAAGAAAACTGACTTAACTAGAAAAACTAATACAAGCTACAGAACTCTCCCTCTCAAAACTCTCTGTTTTTTTGGTAACAGTTTTATTCAGATATAATTCACATATTATATAATTCACTCACCTAAGTTGCAAAATTCAATGGTTTTAGAATAGTCAAAAAATTGTGAAACCATCATTTTGAAGTATTTTAGAATATTTTAAGCATGTACTAGTACTTAATTCCTTTATATGGTTTACTATTTATTTGTACAGATATATCACGTTTTGTTTATTCATTCTTCAATTAATGAAAGTGTGAATTCAAATTTGATCTTTTTTTTTAAGAATGAATAGGCTACTCAGGGTCCCTTGCAATTTCATATGAATTTTAGGGTCAACTTTTCTATTTCTGAAGTAGGCCACTAAGATTTTGATTGTGATGGTAATGAATCTGTAGATCACTCTGTCAGTTACCATCATCTTAACAACATTATATCTTCCAAACCATGAACACAAGCTGTAGGTCTTCTTTAATTGCACTAAGAAATGTTTTGTGGTTTTCAGAACATATTTTATACCTTTTTTAGTAATCTACTCCTTAGTATTTTATTCTTTTGATGTTATTGCAAATCGAACTGTTTTCTTATTTTCATTTTTAAATTGTTCAATGCAAGTCTATAAAAATTCAATTTTTATATTGATCTTGCATCATTAGAATTTTCTATGTAAAAGATAATAACATCTACAAGTAAATATTGCTTTACTCCTTCCTTTTCAGTATGCCTACCTTTTATTTAATTCCCTTTTTCCTAATTGCTTTGACCAGAACCTCCAGTACAATGTTTAACAGTAGTGATGACAGTAGAAATATTTGTCTTGTTTCTGGTATTAGAGGGAAAACATTTAGGCCTTCATCAGTAAGTATAATGCTAGTTCTTGTTTTTTCTGTATATGTACTACAAAGAATTTTCTTGGCTTCTTACACATGTGGGAAGATTTCTAAAATACAGTTATGGGAGTGTGTTCAAAAATAGATGTATATAATTCTATTCATTTTTAAATAAAAAATAGCAACTCTGATGTGTTGTTATTCAATGAATTATCTTATATTTATGTCAATAATTGTAAATTTCAAAGTAGCACTTGCAGAATTTAATATTTACCAAAATTCAAATTCAATGTTAATACTTCTCCCAAAATGAACAAAAAGTTAAAAAGCAAACATGAGATTTACTCCATGATATTCAAATACAGACTTTAATTATATATATACTAACCAAATGCATAGTAATCATAGAATTTATTAAAAATATAATAAGGAAAAGGTATTTTAAAATTATCCTGAGTAGTTTAATTAACTTGTCAATTTCCTTTTATTTTAGTTTTTTTTTTTTGAGTTGGAGTCCCACTCTGTCGCCCAGACTGGAGTGCAGTGGTACGCTCCCGGCCACCGCAGCCTCCACCGGCGATCCCTCCTCAGCCTTGCAAGTAGCCCAAACTACAGGTGCGCACTACCGCGCCCGGCTAATTTTTGATTTATTGTAGAGATGAGGTCTCGCCAAGTTGCCCGGGTGGGTCTCGAACCCTCAGGCTCAGGCAATCCACTCGCTTCGGCCTCCCAAAGTGCTGGGATTACAGGATGAGCCACCGAGCCCAGCCATCAATTTCCTTTTAAAACAATAACATTACCTTGCGACTGCAAAGCACTTTTCCATTTACAAAGGACTTTCATAACCATTACCTCATTTTAATACTTTCAACTTTGAGACAGATAAAATGCATACTCGTTTGAGAAAAAGAGGAAACTCTGTTCCAGAGACATATATTAGCTTAGGCATAGAACACAATTGTTTGGTTGCGAAGCTTGCACCAAAAATAAACTCACCTCATTTCATGCTCACAGGTCTCCTCTTCATTCAAAGCTTGCTCTACTTGACATGACACTTGAAAAATTCCTTGCAATTTCACACCACCTGTAGTTTTCAGCATAGAGGGCACAAATGGGCAAAGTTGAATCCATTTTAAAAAATTAAAGCACAGGAACTCAAAAGAACACTCGAGTATCACATGACATTGGGAGGAAAAATAAAAGCTATACTGAAAAACATGATTATGGGCTGTTGGCACTAATTAATGTTCATTTATTTTTGATATACAGGTGCTTAACTAAGGTGAGTTAATTGATGTGTGATGTTAGTTGAAAGCATTTGAAAACACATGTTTATTTTATTTTATTTTATTTTTTACTTTTTGAGTTACAGTCCACTCTGTCACCCAGATTGGAGTGTAGTGACACGCTCCCAGCCACTGCAACCTCAGCCTGCTGGGTGTAGGCGACCCTTCCACCTCAGCCTTCCAAGTAGCTGGAGCTACAGGCACGCGCTACCAAGCCTGGCTAATTTTTGATTTATTGTAGAGACGAGGTCTTGCCAAGTTGCCCGGGTGGGTCTCGAACCCGTGGGTTCAGGCAATTCACTTGCCTCGGCCTCCCAAAGGGTTGGGATTACAGGCTGAGCCACCGAGCCCAGCCTGAAAACACATGTTTAAAGTAAAGACACTCCAATTTCCAAAATAGAGTTCTACCTTCTCAATAATCTGTGAAATATCCAACATTCCATCATTCAATCAATTCAAAAATATTCAAAGAGCTATCCATCATTTCTAGTTTGGCTAAAATTCAATATATTGTCCTGTGCATTGAGTCTCAAGATGTCTAGATCATTTTAAAGAATTCTAAAACATTCCGGAAAAATAAGAGAGACTTTTTTTTGTAAAGATGGAATTTCATGAGTCACTGTGAGCTACAAAGTAAAAATGAGCCAGTCCATCAAAAGGGGGTTTCATAGTGAATTGCTATTCATTTATGATGGAAGAAATTTTCAAAGTCTAGAAAACTTTTTTGTCGCTCTACTGCATGTATCAAGAATGTAATGACACGTGTTTATTTTATGGGAAAGCAGATAATTGCTCTGCAAACATGCTGACAATCCTAAAGGTATGATTTGTAACAAGCCCCCAAACACATTTGTGTATGTCTCCCGTGATAACAATAGAAGCCTTCTTGCTACTCATCAGTGCACACAGGGAAAACTGTTCTTTCACGCACAATTGAAATGACCAGAAAAGGTAGGGCAGCACTTGAGGAGCCTATGATACAATTTTAAGAGGCATCCATGACAGCTAGTGAGCTCACTGTCTCCACTGAAATTGTAAACACATTGTGTACTCTAAACATTTGTCATTACATTTTTACTAATTGCTCAGTGTATATCCCATTTGCTCACAAAAAGGACTGTGCCTTTTTTTTTTTGAAAATGCCATCAGAACAGGTGATGTGTCACCTTTGAGTTGCTGTCTGACTGCAACTAATCATCAAGGAGATGCAAATCTAAACCTCACTGAGATACCACCTAACTCCAGTCAGAATGGCAATTATCAGTAACTCAAAAAATAACAGTTGCTGGAGAGGGTGTGGTGAAAAGGGAACACTTCTACACTGTTGGTGGGAGTGCAAACTAGTGCCTCTGTGAAAAACAGTGTGGCGATTCCTAAAAGCTCTAAATATCGACCTCCCATATGACCCCGCAATCCCTCTACTGGGAATATACCCTGAAGAACTCAAATCACTCTAAAAAAAAAGATACCTGCACATGTATGTTTATTGCAGCATTGTTCACAATAGCAAGAACCTGGAACCAACCATGCTGTCCATCAAAAGAGGACTGGATTTTTTAAAAATGTGGTACATATACACGATGGAATGCTACGCAGCCATAAAAAAGAACAAAATCATGAATTTCACAGCAACCTGGATGGAACTAGAGTCTAAAATACTGAGTGATTTCTCATAGAAACAAAGATCTGAGTATCACATGTTCTCACTCATATAGTGGACCTTGAACATCTATGGTAATACTATAAGAAAAGGATTGACAGTGGTGGGAAACTATGGGGGGGAGGGAGGAGAAGGGAGGTGGGATTAATGGTAGTCAATATCTGTCTGGGGACGGGGAGACACCCCTTATCAACAAGGGTGCCTGAACGATGCATATTTGTATACCTAACCCTTAACTGTACCCCACAATTTTGAAATAAAAAATATTGATTTAATAAAAAAAAAGCCATCAGAACAGGTGATGTGTCACCTTTGAGTTGCTCTCTGCAACCTGATCTGAGAAAAAAAATGGTGAAATCAGGGAACATTTTTCTTCTTTGCTCTTCTTGGCATGAGGCACATGCTGGGGTTAGGTTAAGGGAAGTTTACAATTTATAGAATGTATTAGTTATGCAAATCAAGGTTAACCAGAGGAAAAGAAGTACATATATAAGCACACACTCATACACACAGAGAAAGAGAGAGATAAAGAAAGATAAAAAAATTGATTTAAAGAACTGGTGTACATGATTGTGGAGGCTGGCAATTTGAAAATCTGTAGGGCAGAACAATAGACTGAAGACCCACATTAAGTGTTGATGTTGCAGTCTTGTGTCTGAAAGTTTGAAATTCAGGCAAGATTTCTATGTTGCAGGCTACCGGTAGAACTCCTTCTTCTTCTGGAAGCCTGAGGCCTCTACTTGATTGCATAATGTTCACTATTATGATCTGTGTGTGTCCCCTGCAAAACTGATATGTTAAAACCATCATCCCCCAAGGTGATGGTATTAGGAGATGGGGCTTTGGGAAGTGATGAGGTCATGAGCATGAAGTTCTCATAAATAGAATTAGTGCCCTTATGAAAGGGACCCCAGAGAGCTCCTTGACTGCTTCCACCATGTAAGGACACAGAGAGAAGGTATCATCTCTGAGGGAGGAAGAGGGTCTTCACAAGACAATGAATCTACCATGCTTTGATCTTGGACTTCCAGCCTCCAGAGTTGTGAGATATAAATGTCTGTTGTTTATAAGCCACTCTGTGTATGATGTTTTGTTATAGCAACTCAAGTGAACTAAGACACACAACAACATCATGGAGGGTATTATGCTTTTCTCAAAATCTACTGATTGTAAATGTTAATCACATCCACAAAATACCTTCACAGCACCTTCTAGACTGATATTTGACCAAACATCTGAGCACCAGAACCCTGCCAAGTTGACACACAAAATTATACAGCCCAGATGAGAAAGCAGTCTAAGCTGTATCAAGAAGCTTGAATTTAAAAAAGGGTTAGTGGCAAAGATAAAGAACATGCCCTGAAGAGGGAACAGCATGTGCAAAAGTTAGGAAGAGAAAAAAGTCATAAAGCATTCATTCAAGAGATCACTGGGATTCTATAGGGACTGGAGCATGTGGTGTTGATAAAGAAACTATGAAAGATACAGCAGAGAATCAGGGCAGAGAGTAACACTAAGACACCGGTTGTTAGTAGTTCTGTTGGTTTCAGGACTTGTGCTCATACTAAAAGTGGAAATTTTTTTTACTACATTGGAAAACATTAAATATTGGTGGCGTCCAAAGGAAGTACACAACACTCCAGGGTTTCTGATGGAAGATTGTTATAATTTTTTCTATTTTTGTGTCGGAGTCTCACTCTGTCACTCATGCTGGAGTGCAGTGACACACTGCTCACAGCCACCGCAGCCTCGACCTGCTGGGCTCAGGAGATCCTTCCTCCTCAGCCTTCCAAGTTGCTCATACTACAGGCATGTGCCACCACGCCTGGCTAATTTTTTGATTTATTGTCTCTCCATGTTGCTCAGGTTGGTCTTGAACCCCAAAGCTCAGGTAATCCTCTTGCCTCCGCCTCCCAAAGTGCAGGGATTGCTGGCGTGTCCCACCGCTCCCGGCTTTGTTATAAGTGTTTGAAAGAAAATATAGAAAAGCACAACAAAGACTTTAAACATATGAATATCCTTTGACTTAGCAATTTTATTCCTAAAAACCTAGCTTATGCATACAGTCACTAATGTTTGCAAAGATTTAGTCACATGTTCTTCTAAGTTTTGTTTATTCACAGTGAAGAGACGGACAAAAGTTAAATGTCCCACATGGAGAACTGGGATGAAATAAAAATAAATTGAGTCTCATTTCATCTATTTCATGATAGTGTTCCAGGACAGCTAATGACAGAAGGTCATAGGTGCATACATGAATTCACAAAGTAAGTCACAACTTTTTTGTAGATGTAAATATAGCTGCAGATACAGAGATATAAATATAGACGTAGGTATAGGTATAGATTTGCATATAGATATAGACATAGATATAACTATAAGGATGTATACCTAATAAGTAGCGGTAATGCAATTACAGATCATTTAAGTTTCCTTCTTTGCACATAAGTTTGCATGTGTCAAAGAAAATTTGCAAATTTGCAGTGGAGAAACATGACAAATACTACGTGAGCCAAGTGATCAAGGTCAACATCACCAGAGATAAATCATGTTGGTGGAATGTACCCTCACTAAAATGTGATAAATATGGCACCTTTCTTCTTTCTTTTGAAAACCTATAACCCTAGACTACACATGAGAAAGCCATCAGACAAGTCGTAATTGAGGGTCATTCCACAAAATACCTGAACAGTACTCTTCAAAACTGTGAAGATCATCACAAACAAGAAAAGTCTAAGAAACTGTCACCACTAAATGGAGCCAAAGAGGACAAAATGATTAAATGTAATATGAGATCCTGGAACAGAAGAATGTCATTAGGTAAAAATGAAAAAAAAATTGAATAAAATATGGACTTTAGTTAATAGTAGTGTACCCATTTTGATTAATTAATTGTGGCAATTGTATCATACATTACTATATGGAGATGAACTTTGTGAAGAAGAGGAACTTTGCCAGAACAAGTCTGTTTTCTAGAGTGAAAGAGCTTTCCAGTTTCAATACCTTCATCCAGATCTTCCCCTCCTTCCCCCACTGCCCAGAATGATGCACAAAGGGATAGTCTCATTTGAAATTATGATCTTCCCCAGAGTCCAAAGGAGGCAGCTTTTGTGAACATCCAGTCTGGACTATGTTAAATTTTGTTCCCCACCTTAATTCATAAATAGTTTCTCTCTAGTAACCTTCATCCATTTCTGTGCCCCCATGGATCTCTATACACCAATCAACAATTGTAGGGTTAAGGTGGCAGATAATCCTTATGTTATAATTATAATTTCCTATAGTATATCGTAGTACAGGTGAGAAAGTCCCTATCTTTACTTAACTTTCCTCTGGACTGGGGATGGGCTAAGACTCAGATGCCTCTCTCACCTCCAACTGGTGCAAGTCTCATCCTATGATGACGTCCCTGTGCTGTGGCTCTGCATGTCTATAATGTCAAGGGTGTGTAAGAGACAGACTCTGACGCTCACAGTTATGAGGATGGACACCTTGATGCATCTGGAATTTTGATTATGAACATTTTCAGTTTCTAAAGCACAGGACTAAAATCCTTTTCCAAAGAGCTGTGCCAACTTCCACTCCAATCAGCAATAGAGGTAAGGGTATTTTATCTTATTTTATTTATCTTATTTGTTATTACTCTGTCACCCAAGCTGAAGTACAGTGATGTAATCCTAGCTCACTTCAACCATGGACTCTTGGGCGCAAACAGTCCTGCCTCGGCCTCACGAGTAGCCGAGGCTACAGGCATGTGCCATGTGCAGCCATGCCTGGTTCTATCTTTTTTTTTCTTAAACTTCATTTTATTTGTTTGTTTTTAAAATTCCATCTTGATTATGTCTTTTCTGATTGGAAAGTCTGTGGGCTTCCTCTTTCCTGAGACGGTTTTTTCCTGGGTTGCACAATATGGTGGGACTAGGGATGTGGCCAACATAGTGTCTATGGGGTCCCCCAGCACATGTAGAAGGTAGAGGTACAAGGATAGATAGAGAAATCAAAGTCAGGAGAGAGGGCAAATAGCTATCCGGTAACGGAAAGACTATCAGAATATTTTTCGAGGGAACACACTTTAGTCCTTGCACTCTCTACACCTTGGTGGTATCTTTTTTTTTTTTTTTTGAGTTGGAGTCTCACTCTGTCACCCAGACTGGAGTGCAGTGACATGCTCCCGGCCACCACAGCCTCGACCTGCTGGGTTCCTGTGATCCTTTCATCTCAGCCTTCCAAGTAGCTGGAACTACAGGCGTGCCCTACCATTCCCGGCTAATTTGTTTTATTTATTG
>CAUYQG010049393.1:0-21099 GCA_963574415.1 Tarsius wallacei | reverse complement strand
TTTTTTTTTTTTTTGAGTTGGAGTCTCACTCTTGCCCAGACTGGAGTGCAGTGGCCGCTCCCAGTCACCGCAGCCTCGACCTAATGGGCTCCGGCAATCCTTCCACCTCAGCCTTTCAAGTAGCTGGAACTACAGGCGAGCGCTACCACGCCTGGCTAATTTTTGATTTATTGTAGAGATAAGGTCTTGCCAAGTTGCCCAGGCAGGTCTTGAACCCGTGGGCTCAGGCAATCCACTCACCTCAGCCTCCCCAAACGAGGGATTACAGGCTGAGCCACCAAGCCCGGCTGAGCACAGGAGTTCAAGACCAGCATGGGCAATATAGCAACTTTGACTCTAACTTTTTTTAAAAATTACAAGTAAAATAAAAACAAATCATGTTTTGCTGTTTCCTGAGTTATACAGCATACTAAAATATTTTATCTCCAGAAATGTAGTACGTTATTATAACGTCTAGAAGTGTTTTAATGTTTCATAGTATGTAATTGATGAACATTTTATTTTCTCTCCTCTAGGATATTCCTGGTGATCTCCGAAGAGTTCATATCATGGAATCGATCTCTATGACGGGAAGCCCTAAAAGCCTTAGCGAAACTTTTTTGCCTAATGGCATAAATGGTATCAAAGATGCAAGGAAGGTCACTGTAGGTGTAATTGGAAGTGGGGATTTTGCTAAATCCTTGACCATTCGACTTATTAGATGTGGCTACCATGTGGTCATAGGAAGTAGAAATCCTAAGTTTGCTTCTGAGTTTTTTCCTCATGTGGTAGATGTCACCCATCATGAAGATGCTCTAACAAAAACAAATATAATATTTGTTGCTATACATAGAGAACATTACACGTCCCTGTGGGACCTAAGACATCTGCTGGTGGGTAAAATTCTGATTGATGTGAGCAATAACATGAGGATAAACCAGTACCCAGAATCCAATGCTGAATATTTGGCTTCATTATTCCCGGATTCCTTAATTGTCAAAGGATTCAATGTTGTCTCCGCTTGGGCACTCCAGTTGGGACCAAAGGACGCCAGCCGGCAGGTATTAAATTCTATCCTATTTATTTGGTATTCTGTAGTTAGACAGTTAATCAAATATCAGACATTTAAAAGCCAAATTCTTTTTTTTTTGTAGTTTTAATTTTTTTTATTTTAAAGTTGTGGGGTACAATTCAGGGTTAGGTACATAAGTGGTCGTACAGGTGAAGTTTGGGCCTCCTATTGATCCTCACTTCACCTGGTTTGGGATCAGGTACTCTTATTAATGTTATGTGGCCCCCTCCCAACCTTCCCTGGAAGTGATCCACTACTGCCAATTCCTTTTACGTAGTATTATGGTAAATGCTCAGGGTTCGCTTATGAGTGAGAATATGTGGTACTCAGTTCTTTGTAAAAAACAAATTCTAATACTCTAATGACTATCATTTTGAAAACAAAATATGAGCACCTGAAGATTAATGTCCTGACCTTGTAAGGGCACATTTCTATTCCCAAAATGATGTGGAGAGCTTGAAACATAACTTGGGCTATTCTGTCCTAACCAGTTAATTAAAGAAAAGGTGAGGTTGGCTTGGCTGATGAATAATGTGACACATTACATTGGGTCTCTCCTGTCTTCCTCAAAAATAGGGACAATAACAAGCAATTATTTTTTCCTCCTCCTTCCCTCCGACCCTGTCTCCTTTCTTCTTCTCTTCCTTCCTTGCAGCAATTTAGTGCCACAGTACCCCATCTCTGAATGAAATAATATTTAATATGATCCTCAAGAAGAATGCATTAGAAGTACTTTTTTATTTTACATGGATTTAATATTCCTAGAATTTAAAGTAGTACACTTTATTTTAAATGTATATTTTAATCAGCATGCAAAAGGTAGTGGCAGACTGCATTTCTTAAATTCTCTATTGGCATACAAGTCTATGGATTATGTTTTATCTAGTTTAATTTGAGAATAAAGCAGATGGGGAGTTCTGTTCATGCCATTGTGGAATGAAAGCTTTTCTAAGTAAACATATACAATGGTGCACTTCAAAAATCTTTTAGGCTGGGCACGGTGGTTCACGCCTGTAATCCCAGCACTTTGGAAGGCTGAGACAGAAGGATTGCTTGAGCCCAGGAGTTTGAGATCAGCCTGGGCAATATAGTGAGACCCTGTCTCTGCAAAAAAATAAAAATTGGCTGAATGTGGTGGCAGGCACATGTAGTCCCAGGTATTCAGAAGGCTGAGGCAGAAGGGTCACCCAAGCCCAGGAGGTCAACGCTGTAGTGAGCAGTAATTGTGCCACAACACTCCAGCCTAGGCGACAGAGTGAGACCTCAACTAAAAAAATAAAATATTTTTTAAAAGTGTGTTTATGCATTATAAGTAAGCATGATGATAATTACTTTTTTCCATAGAAACAGTTTAGTAGATTCTTTAGAAATAAGTATTGTGTCATATGCTGCATATAAGAGTCATGATAACCCTTCACTTTCTTTTTTTTTTTTTGAGTTGGGAGGTCTCACTGTGTTTCCAAGGCTGGAGTGCAGTGGTATAATCACAGCTCACTGCCGCCTCGACCTTCTGGCTCAGACAGTCTTTCTACCTCAGTCTCCTGAGTAGCTGACATGCGCCACTACATCTGCTAATTTTTTGATTTTTGTAGAGACAAGGTTTAGCTATGTCGTCTAAGCTTGTCTCAAACTCCTGGGCTCAGGAGTTTGGTATAATGACTTCTTTTAAAAGTTCACGAATATTCGTGTAATAATAAAGAATTTCTCATTCATCTGGCTAATGTTGACTGAGACTAATAATCCAAAGAGCTCTATTATTTTGTAAATAGGTTAACATGGAATATTTCAGTGTGGTCTGTTTCAGAGCCCTTATACAAACATCCTCGGGGATATGTTTAGGAATTTATTCTTCCCAAACATTACTTGGAGACATTATAGCAATATTTTTCTAGCCCTAAGTGAGTGATAGTAGCTCACTCCAGTAATTAACTTGGTGTTCAACAAATAATTGTTGATTTCAACTGCATTACAGTCTCTAAGAGGTTTTGGTAGTTTGAAAGCCTACACCACACATAACATCATTAGAGTTCCTATAAAAGTAGTATGTTATTCTTAGAAAGTGGAAGTTGCTATTCTATTTAAATTAACCTAGTTTTATGGTAAATTATATATGGTAAATTCATAATTTTTCCTTGCTAGGTATATCTTCGTCGTTTGAAGATGAAAGAATTTCATATACTGACCAATGAAATAATATACCTGAGATTATTATTTGGTGTATTGGTTTCTAATCCTAAAGATAAATTTTATCAAAAGTGTAGCATCATGACATGAAGTAGAGGTTTTAATTGCAAATGCCATCTAGAGCCCATGCCTATCCTGCTAAATATCTGTAAAAGGCACTGTTTGCAATCACACTAGGCAGAATTGCTGCAGTCCTAGAACGAAATATTATCCATGACTGCAACCAACCCCACAGTGTCTCCTCTGAGAGATAGAGAACCAAAGCGGTCAAGGGCATGGCCAGCAGCTCAGACTCCACCTAGACCCCTTACCTCGCTGCTGCTACTGAGCTACATGGCTTAGAAAAGTACACCTTTCTTCCTACCTGCCTCCTTTTCCCTGAGGACTTCCCTCTGAGGATCTCAGGTTACAGCCAGATTTTACTGCATTTTATTTTCATGTCATCATAGATGACAAGGACTTTTTTGTGTTTTTATGACACTACTTACAATCTATTAATAATAGTTAATATATGCTTTATCTCCTTAACTATAATCATCTGTGTCACTCAAGGTTATCACAAGTGATGCTCCATAGGTTAAGTGGTGCATGTGATTGTTACCATTTTTATAAACAATAGTAATGATTAGCCTTTTTGTTTTTTCCATAGGTTTATATATGCAGCAACAATATTCAAGCCCGACAGCAGGTTATTGAACTTGCCCGCCAGTTGAATTTCATTCCCGTTGACTTGGGATCTTTATCTTCAGCTAGAGAGATTGAAAATTTACCCCTACGACTATTTACTCTCTGGAGAGGGCCAGTGGTGGTAGCCATAAGCTTGGCCACGTTTTTCTTCCTTTATTCCTTTGTCAGAGATGTGATACATCCATATGCAAGAAACCAGCAGAGTGACTTTTACAAGATTCCTATTGAAATTGTGAATAAAACCTTACCTATAGTTGCCATTACTTTACTATCCCTGGTATACCTAGCAGGTCTCCTGGCAGCTGCTTATCAGCTTTATTATGGCACTAAGTATAGAAGATTTCCACCTTGGTTGGAAACCTGGCTACAGTGTAGAAAACAGCTCGGATTACTAAGTTTTTTCTTTGCTGTGGTCCATGTTGCCTACAGCCTCTGCTTACCGATGAGGAGGTCAGAGAGATACTTGTTTCTCAACATGGCTTATCAGCAGGTACTGAATATGCTTGTTATTTATCTGACTCTAATAAAACACTTTATTAGTATAAATTTTAAAACAAAATTTTACATGACTTGTAATGGAAATTTTCTTTTGATAAACAATGTTTAAGCAATGTTTTTGCATAAAAATATATGGTAAATTCAAAATTATTTTGGAGTAAAAGCGGCTACCATCCCTTTCTTTGCAGAATTAAAGCAGAAATGTAGAAAGTTTCCCTCTCTCTCTTTTTTTTTTACGTGTTGTAATTGGAATTATTGCTTTCAGCATTGAACAATTATTTTAATGTATTATAATTGGCAATGCTGCACAAAATGAGGCAATTCTCAGTAAATATATATAATAAAATTAGAACTAGTGAAAACATGAAACAGAACAGGAAGTCAAGATCAGGAGAAAAAAGTAGAAAACACCTCTGCTGGCTAAGAGTGTCTACACAGCTTCTATTTTGGCTTTGAGATTTCTAATGTGATGAAAAAGGAGACAGTGTTGCTTACAAGACACTTGTTATCAAAAAGCAGAAAAGATACTAGTTCCATGGGTGAAGCTATTTTAGCTCTTGTTCTCCAAAAAAAGTCATGGAATGGGTTTGATGATGAGGTAGACTAATTTTCCCAAATAATTCCCATTCCACAAATGTAACATAAAGGGTTTCAATGAAGCTCTTTAGTGTAGCACCTCTTGAAAGCTAAGGACATTGCACCAATATACATGTGTAAAAAGCATTTGTTTTATATGGATCCAAGGCATTGTGATCCAAGTATGTAACATCTAATACTTAGGCTTGTTTTCACAAGAAAACCTAAAATAATTTTGTAAAAGTTAACAGATTGGTGCGTTAAGCCATTCATCTCTAAAAATACCACTTCCCTTAACTGGACACTAAGGCTTTCATAGTTGCTCCGCCAACTCCCTCACCTCCTTGTAGTCACCTTCATATCCCCATGTCGGACACTACTTTAAATGGGGCTCCCTGCCCTCAACTCAACCCCAGTATTCCTAGTCCCTCTGACTCACCTACTCTACTTTTTCTTTTTTCAGTAGCACTTACCATCTTCTAACACACTTTGTTTTCCTTGTTATCTGCCTTATTATGTCAGAATGTAAGTTCATGAGAGGAGGAATCTTTGTCCATGTTGTTCAGGATATATGTCCAATGCCTAGAACTGTGCCTAGACATAGTAGACAATCCAGTATATTTGTGGGATGACTAAATGAACTGGGAGGGCAGATATATCCATGTCGTAGTTTCTGAGCATACCTGGGTATGCTGTTAGTCTGTATTGTATAGATACTGAACAAGAAGATGGTAAGAACCTTTTTCAACAAAGGAGTTTTAGGGTCTCTTTCAGGATGTGGCTGTGATTGCTTTAGGGAACTAATGACTAGGAAGCAGCTTTTTTTTTTTTTAAATTTCAAGTGTGTTTTGTTAACTGCAAATGGACAAAGTTAAACTGGCGTTAAGTTAGCATCTATTTACCATGAATAGAGCCTTATTTAAGTCAAAACTTCAGCTGAAGAAGTCCAACCTTTGATTTATACAAATTATTTTTTATGTGTAAATAGAACTTCTAAAAATAGTCCCTATGCAAAATACCACAAATTCAGAGTCAATTGTCTGACTTGATTTTATATACATTATCAACGTAGGGAGAAGACATATGGAAACATACTATATATGAATGAGGCAACCGGATAGTTGGAAAAGCATATTGAAGAGGCAATTCAAATGGATGAGTTTTTGAGTTCCATAGGGCTTTATGGTCAGGGAAATCACAGCTTTCCCTGAAGGTGAGAAGAAAGGGATAAACTGACACAGATAAATCATTCACGTGAGGGAGGAAGGTACAGAAGTAGTTTAGAAATTCATTACCTGCATCTAAGTTGCACTAACACCAGAATATACCTCAAATATTCAAGTTTAAACCAGCTTGTAAAAATATCTCAAAACTAAGTCTAATTGCCAGTAACTTCTTTTTTGTCACTATGGAACCAACTACTCGGCATTTCGTGGTCTTGAACACTGGAGTCCCTGTAATGATGATATATTACAAACAAGATGGCAAAGATTTGTCCCTTCTTGCATATATGCAAGGAAGGAGAAAGTTTTAGTCATCTTTTTTATTCACTCTCCCTTTCCTTTCCCTTACACCTGGAACAATATCACTCAGTAATAGGTTCTCTGTAATGGTTTGTTAAATTTAAGTTGAATTAAGACAACTTAAATATATCCATATAGTACCTGGTTCTTATGTCAAGAGTGAAATCTATGCTGAATCAGTTAATGTTCTACCAAATAAAGGAAATTCATGTTTGCTTTCTTGTTAGGTTCGTGCAAATATTGAAAACTCTTGGAATGAGGAAGAAGTTTGGAGAATTGAAATGTATATCTCCTTTGGCATAATGAGCCTTGGCTTACTTTCCCTCCTGGCAGTCACTTCCATTCCTTCAGTGAGCAATGCTTTAAACTGGAGAGAATTCAGTTTTATTCAGGTATGTGAGGTTTTGTTTGGTGAGGAATTTGGCAGCATAGAATTCCTTGTTATGTAGAGTTGAATTGTTTCTTATAAAGAGTGCTTTTGGGGGCCATATTATGCACCTAGTTACCCATTGCTAGAGGCCAGTCTAGGATCAAGATAAGTAAGTGAAAGAGCAATACATGATTGTACACATAGCACTACCTACATGTTAAGTATGAAAACAAATGAAAGTGAGGGAAGAGTGACCTTAGATAAAATTTAGTGTTGAAAATCAGTTTATTATTAGCCAAATGAATGAAAAATTATTTTGTTTTCAGTATTGATCTGTCCAGAAAAATCTTGATAATTTGAATTCAAGTGAGAAGGTCAGTGTGAATATTACAAAGGAATGTATGAGTATACACACGCAAATACACAGTGGCAAACTAGGTAACTAGGTTAATGGATTACAACAAGCAATCAATCTTATAAATCTTGTTAGTATATGTGTGTAGTGTATCAGTCATATATTAATGTATATGAGTTTCTGTACAGGCATTTCAAAGCACCATTGTGTTATTTAATGAGTTAAACATTCACCTCCAAAAATATCTAACTAATATATTTGCATATTTTAAATATGTATAACTCAAACTTAGACCCTATCTATATTTTCACAAAATCTATATTGGTTGTATCCAAATGGTTTACAGCACACTATACAGATCCTTTGGTGACACACATGTTTTGTTTCATTTCTTTTCTTATTTGCTTGAGGGTTTTTTTTTCTTAAAGTCATGTAAAACTCTCATTCAAATTAAGGACATAACCCTTGTCTAAATTCATTTTTTTCTTTTTGAAAAAAATGAATGTGAACACTTTTCCAACAGCTAGTTAATTCACACTTGAAAATAAATAGAAGGCCCTCTGCTAGAAGGTTCTAGACAGGTGCAAATTGTCACAAATTTAGATGAGTAATTGCAGATATTTTGCTTGCTAAAGAATTGATATTTTCCCAGTGGAGTTAGACATTACATCACTTTACTGATGTAATATTACTTTTATGTAACATAGACCATTTCTCAAAGTAAGCAATTTTAAACATAATAATTAAGGGAACCAAAGAATGCTGACCTTTGAGAGATTTAACCTGTAAACTGCCCAACTGAAGTACTCTTAATAGTCTCATTTACTGTGGTCAATAAAGCCATGTTTGAGTTGCTATTTTTATTACGTATTAATACTATAGGGTTTTTTATACTTACCTATTAACTGGTGTGTACATATATATGTGTGTGTATGTATGCCCATGAGGATGTTCTTCAGTATTTTGTTTTATCATACATGTGTTTATGTATTTACAGTCGTGCATCACTTAACAACAGGGATACATTCTGAGAAGTGCATTGTTAGGTGATTTCATCATGCGAACATCACAGTTAGCGTACACAAACCACTGCCAATTGCTCCTAGGCTGCAAGCATGTATAGCATGTTACTGTACTGAATACTGCAGGCAATTGAAACACAGTGATAAATATTTGTGTATCCAAACATACGCAAACATAGAAAAGTACATTAAAAATATGGTATTGTAATCTTATGGGATGACCAATGTATATATGGTCCATCATTAACCAAAACATCCTTATGCAGAGCATGACTGTATACACACACATACACACACACTCACACACTTTTTAATACACAACTGGTGGGAATGTGGATAACTTTTATAAAGAAGAGTTTAGCAGTCTGTGTCAACACTCTTAAGGAAAAGCTAGATGCTTTGACCAATAATACTTTCATTAAAAAATCAGTTCTAAGAAGATAAACCAAAAAGGGTTTTAGCCTAGTATGACATTTATAGCTGAGAAAAGTTGGAAACAGTAAATTACCAACAAAAAGTAATGGTTTCATAAATTATGCACATTCATTCAATAGAATATTATATAGTATTAATGTCATTTTCATATTTAATGATATGACCAAAATGTTCTTGATATAATATGTGAAATAATCAGAATACTTGTACTATATGCAGTATGGCATTATTTGTGTAAAATAAAGTGTGCTCATAATTAATAAGTATGTATATATGAAAATATTAAAATTGTTCAATTCAGTAGAGGACAAAGAATAGTTCAATAATTTAAGCAAAATAGTTTTATCAAAATATAAACAAAGTATATCTGGATGGGTTAATTTATGGTTTTGAATTATTTGTTTCTTACTCTTTGTTTTTTTTCTTCCTCCTTGCCCCAAGTCTACACTTGGATATGTTGCTCTGCTCATAAGTACTTTCCATGTTCTAATTTATGGATGGAAACGAGCTTTTGAAGAAGAGTACTACAGATTTTATACACCACCAAACTTTGTTCTTGCTCTTGTTTTGCCCTCAATTGTAATTCTGGGTAAGATAATTTTACTCCTTCCATGTATAAGCCAAAAGCTAAAACGAATTAAAAAAGGCTGGGAAAAGAGCCAATTTTTAGAAGAAGGTATTGGAGGAACAATTCCTCATCTCTCCCCAGAGAGGGTCACAGTAATGTGATAATAAATGGTGCTCACAGATGCCATATAAAGTTCTACTCATGCCATTATTTTTATGACTTCTATGTTCAGTTGCAAGTGGCTGTCAAATTACTATAGGTTGAAACTTGTTAAATGAGAGTTCAGCTGAATTAGTGACAGGATTTTTTTCAAGTTTCACAAATGTCATATTTTGCCAATATAAACTTTTGTGGTCAACATATTGTTAAAATTTAGACATGTTTTGTTTTTGTTCTGCACAGCCAAAACACTATTGTTATTTTAACTATGTTTCATGATCAGGCAAAAATACTTATAGTTAATAATATAGATATACTGTTTAAAGCAATTTGCCAACCAGCAGAATTTTAGACTTTTAAAATAATTCAGTGGGTATATTTTTTTCTGAAGCTTCAGTAAGGTTTTATAACACAACCTAAGAAATAGAAATGCATAATCATACATTATTTTTAAGAAAGGATACATTACATTAGCATCTAGGTAAGGGTGCATGGTAACATTCCTCTGATTGTCTCAAGAAAGGATTTGAAGAATGTAATTAATTGCATGAGGCAATGTGATTCAGTGAACAAACATATATTAAAAAGACAAATTAAACTTAAAATTATATTTAAAATACATTGGAGACATGAAATACATACTGATAATGCATACCCCATGAAAGCTTTTATTCTTTATCATATTACAGAACAATTTCATTTTCATATTCATATGGGAGCGAACTCAGTAATATTTGGCCTCCAAAACTGCTATCTCTAATATAGTACCAATCCTGGGAGTGGTATAATTATTCCTAGTTAGAGCAAAAGTATCAAGTATACAAGTAGTTGTTTGTCAGCTGATCTATGTTGTTGCACCTTAGCCAGTCACTACTCTCTCTGGCAGGGGATTTTACTGGTGTTCATTGAGGAATTGTGACATGCCAGGCATAGTTCTAAGCACTTTACTTGTATTATCCCGTTTAATACTTAGAACAAACCTGTGAGATAGGTAGTTATTAATCCTAATTTTACATTTGAGAAACTGGAGGACAGAAAAGTAATGTTCCCAAAGTCTCACACTTAGTAAGTGGCAGGGTGAGCAGGTAGTCATATTCCAGAGGCTGTATGGCCCCTGGCTCCATCCTCATGCCCTATGTTCATAATGTCAATCTAGATGCTTTCTCCTTTGTATAAAGGCATTGACATTCTTTAGAGTGAGTTGTGTACATCAAGAAGATATATAAAAATATTATAGTCATAAATTTATTATTGCTTATGGGATAATTCATAGTACTTACCCCAGTCTGGCCTGGGACATGAGCCTGGAGACTCTTGGCATTCCATTCAGTGAAGGACTCAAGCAGAGAGAAGACCATAGCAGTGTTCATGAATTACTGAGGTCCTACAGAATCTTTAAAAAATCTCTGTAGAGCTGCTCATCTCTATTTCTCTTCCTGAGAAGTCCTCTGCCTGAATAACCATTCATTAGGGAACATTTATAAGCACGAATGATATTAGGATAAGTATTAATTATAAATTTACTCTACAGATTTATAAACATACAGATTATTCATAAAATTTTTCAGTAGTGGCATTCCACATTTAAATTGCATTTTGTTCAAACCTTAGTTAGAATGCCCTACATTTTCCCCCCACTTACTCTTAAATAGAAAGTTGCAGACAAGATATGATTACATGCATTCCTTTTCCTGAAATTATAACATTTCTAAGCCTGTCCACAGAGGTACTATTAACTACAGCTGCCA
Source organism: Tarsius wallacei (assembly GCA_963574415.1). Taxonomy (NCBI): domain Eukaryota; kingdom Metazoa; phylum Chordata; class Mammalia; order Primates; family Tarsiidae; genus Tarsius; species Tarsius wallacei. Next base: position 9,923 of record CAUYQG010049393.1, on the reverse strand, counting down.
AAAATAAAAGGACTTTTATTTAGTGGAGGCTACCTTTCCCACCAATGGTTTTTTTCCTACTACCGCATTGTCAGTTTGGTAAATTATTCATGATTCTCTGATGTTCTCTTCTTGATCCATTTTAATATCTTGTACTTTCTAATTGAGCTCTCCATTTTCTTTAATTTTGTTTCTCCCCTCTTGATAACCACTTTTAGTTCTTAGTAGGAATTCAGCTGGGTGATGACAACTTTCAAAGGTTACCCTAATACCTAAACATATTATAAAAATTTATTAGTGAAAATAACAGCATATTTTCAATATTTTCTTATTCCTTACATTTCACTCCCTTTAACCATTTAATGTAAAAATACAATAAAATACTTCCAAAAGTTAGATGACTATTGAAGTATATATTGTTGCACGTATATACTAAGTAGCCAATAATATAAATAAAATTATCACTATTACAGATAAATGGGGACTTTGAAAATATGAGCAAACATTTATGAAAATGTATAAAAGATGCATCTGTTGCTTAAAAACAGTACTACAAAAATTGAATAATTTTGAAGTTTTAGAATAAACATAATATATTCATTATAATTCTAAATGTTTAAAAACCTTTCTAAAAATGCAAAACTATTGACTGACTTCTAGTTGCTTTATTTTACTTCTTATGTGATTATTTTTCTTAGTTGTTATTTTTCAAAATCATGATTTTTCTGAATGAGTCTTCTGGCTTCAGAAGCAGGACTGAATTCTGCTACTGTTGGATGTGAGAAAGTGGTGGTGGAAACTTTAGAGCAGTGAACCAAGATTTGTTGCCTGATCTGTTGTTTTGAGAAGTGACCCTTAGAAAATTATAAGAATGTAGGAAAGATACACAGTCTTAATCCTATGCAAAAAAAAGAGAAAAAATCAAGTAATTTTTTTCCTATGAGGAAAATAACCATGAGCTGTATCATGCTACTAAGGTTTTGTGTACAGATTTCATATGTCTCCTCTATTATGAATATTTAAAAATCACATTTAAATATGAATATATACATGCTGACATTATTTTTCAAAACAGTTAGCCCAGATTGTCTACATTTGAAATTTTTATTTAGATTTTAAAATATTTAAAGTGTGAATAAATTATATTTATAGGTATTTATTGGAGATAATTATTTTGTGCTACATACAGCTTGGCTAATGAGCTCTAGTGTTAAACTACCTGATTAATTTCTTATAAGTCAGCATAACCTTGGCTTGATTAAGAAATTTTACTTTCAAAATTAATTTGCTAATATCAATTGAATGTATATTTATATTTCATTACAATCAAATTATGGAAATTATTTGTGTAAAAGAGCTTCAAGAATATATCATATCCAATTTTGTATTATTTATTCTTATGTAATATAACACTTTAATTCTTTTTTAATTGACATTTGCCATTAAGCTATTTCATAATAAGTCCTGTGGAGAGAATTTCCCCCTAAAAAGAGACTTATATATGAAATCTAAAGTTTCTTATGTGATATTTTAAATAAATTATCATAAAAATAAGTCATAAGTATTTCTTTAGGAATATTGTAAACACTAAACTAATTATACCTGCGTCAGTCTATAAAAGCCCAGTTTGGAAATAAGGAAACAGCTGAAACTGTTTTGTTGAAATTATTTTGTAAATTTATGACTTAAAGCAGTGCTACACATAGTATAACCCATCTAAGTCAAGTGTTAAAATTTGTATTTGTGATGTGCCATTATGAAAACAAGATGCTCCAACCTCAATTGTTCATCAGTCAGTAAAACAAATTCTAGCATACATTCAGTATATGTAATTAGCTCTAAATGAAACTAACAATTTAGTGGATACACAATCTCTTCTATCTTGAAATAGTGAATTTTACAGGAATGAATAGGTTTTTCAGTTATTTTTAGTGTGAGAAAATTATAAAGTGCTTAGATTTCAGGATTCCGTCTATATGTACTAAAAAATGTTTTGTTCAGCCTAACATACTGAGATTTTTTTTTAACTTTCAAAAGTATTGAATTTTCACTGTGTATTCCATCCAAAAGACATACTGTATGGATTCTCCCAGTGGCTTGATGAGCTAAATTAAATCGCAAAACAGATGCTTTTGAATGATCTCCAAATTGTCTCCTTTAAGGAAGTATTCTCTTGAGAGTTTCTCTAAAGGTCTTTCGTAGCTTTGTAGATAGCCAGCCTGAACAGGGACTGGAAGTTGTCTTTCAATATCTGTTTACCCAACTTCTTTAAAAGCTGCTGCCCATCACACTCCTCAGCGGCCTGAGCAATTAGGTATTCCTATGACAAATGCTGGCCAATGAGGGGAAGTCTCCTCAGAGGAGAGCTGTGTTCTTGATCATCCCTTCCTCTTGCTGCTTGGATTGTGGCTATCATTGGAGTCCTGCAGCTGTCCACAGAGGACCATGGCCACATCCCAAGGAAAGCAGATTAGAGACTAGAAAGACCTTGACTACTTCACTTCTTCCACAATTTTTTCCTGCATTTAAGCCACTGTAAATTTGGATTTCTTTATTCATGAAGGCAAAACTAATTCTTTCTGATCTTTAGTGCTTTGTCTTGATACCGTTTAACACTGTTTGGATAAAACAGATTGCAATAATTCTTATCTTTAAAAGCTTTTAAAGGATAATATGCAGTTAACATTAAAATTGATTTTCCATTGTTAATTAATTATACTCATTTTCTCGTCTTGATCTTCATTTGCTATTTTGTATCTGTTTGGAATATTTCGTCTTTATTTATAACTGTATAATTGATATTTATTAAAACTCTGTAATCATCAAAATATCGCAATTAAATTACATACAATGTTTTCTATAATTCTCATAGATCTGCCTTATAAACATTTAAATAAAAGTACTATTTAATGTTTTAACTTCTTTTTGAAATGTTGTATATAAATGAATTTTTTTCTTACTGAATAATCATTCCAATATTTGATGGGGGCCTTCTAACACTTTTCCAGGTGTTCCTTTTTAGAAGCATCCAGAAAGCAATACATGTGATAGTTTCGTTTTGGAGAGGTTTCATTTGTTTTTACCAAAGTAATCACCTAGAAAAATCTCCATTTAATGAGGTGGTAATTTTTTTTTTTTTTTTTTAGTTGGAATCTCACTCTGTTGCCCAGGCTGGAGTGCAGTGGCACACTCAGGACCATTGGAGCCTTGACCGGCTGGGCTCAGGCAATCCTTTCTCCTCAGCCTTCCAAGTAGCTGGAACTACAAGCGTATGCTACCACACCCAGCTTATTTTTTGATTTATTGTAGAGATGAGGTCTCACCAAGTTATCTAGGCTGGTCTCAAACTCCTCAGCTCAATCTTCTTGCCTCAGCCTCCCAAACTTCTGAGATTACAGGCTTGAGCCACTGCGCCCGGTGATATTCTTAAATTATTTCATTTCACTAGCATTCATTAAGCATCTTTAAATTAGGACACACAATATTGAAGTATTCTGTAAGCTCCCTGATAGCAGGAATTTTGTCTTATTCATTACTAAATCCCCAGTGTCTAGTACAGTATGGTCTATGGTAGATACTAAAAATATTATTATGAGTCATGATTCATTTTTACAGAAAATTATGTCTTTTATCACCCTACATCCATGCAGCCATGCCTATTTCCTCCTGCCTCCTTCTCTCACCCCTACCCCTCATGGCCAGTGGCCTAGAGCTGCCCTGTCATCCTAGAGAAGAGTCGTTGCTGTATCTGCTGCTGCCATTGCCACTGTGCCACACTGCTATATGTGGAGCAGTTCCTGTGCTGTGACCCTGACCAGGAGAGACCAGCCTCTGTGCCTGTGCATTGAATCTGTGGAGGTTCTGGCCTCCCCAGGTGCTGCAGGGGTTGCATGGGTGTTAACATCCTGAGAGTAGGATTGCCAGGTAAAATACAACACTCTCAGTTAAATATGAATTATATACAAACAACAAATAACTTATCATAAGTATGGGAACTTTTTTTTTTTTTTTTGGTTAAATCTGGCAGGCCTACCTAAGGAGTAAACTTTTATCAAGGAGATGGATCATAAAATGAAGCCAGTAGATATATTCTCCCTTCCTTTCCCCTAGATGGGGTATCCCAAAGTGCAATAATTGATAAGATCACCGTGAGAGTCTCCTAAAAGACCAACAATTTACTACACTTGTTCCAGAGCTATGACAAGCTCAGTAATATCTGTATTTGTGCTCTCTTCACTGCCTCACTTCCATTTTTTCCTCACTTCTGTTTCCCCAATAGCGCTCCCCAATAAAGAGGCGGGTGAGTGTTGGTTGTCTGTGTATGGCAGATTTAGAAAACCTAGGCTAGCACAGTAATTTTGCTAGTGATAAAGAAAAAAGAAAGTGAAATATGAAATAAATAATGATTTTGACAGGCACAGGACACTGAAGGCTCAAAATCCAGATTTGTTGAGACCCTGAGAGTAGGCACATACCTCAGGGTCAGACTCACATCGATCAAATGTACAGTGATAGATTGTTAAATCAGAATAGTAATTCATCACTACCGTGAGAAATTTCAATGTCTTGGGAGATAAGAGTATCATTATTACCTTAAATAACATTCTATTCTTGAATCTGTTATGTGTAAAAATTATAATCCAAAAGATATTGGGATCTGTTATAGGCTGAATTGTGTACCCCCTCCCAAATTCTTTTCTTTTTTAAGTTCTTTAAATTTTTTGTTTCATTTATTTTATTTATCTTTTGAGTAGGAGTCGCAATCTGTTGCCCAGGCTGGAGTGCAGTGGCACATTCATGGCCACCATAACCTCGACCTGCTGGGCTCAGGCACTCCTTCTGCCTCAGCCTTTGAAGTAGCTGGAACCACAGATGCGTGCCACCACACCTGACTCATTTTTCTTGATTTATTATAGAGATGAGGTCTTGCCAAATTGACCAGGTTGATCTCAAACCCATGAGCTCCAGCAATTCTCTCACCTTAGCCTCCCAAAGAGCTAGGATTATAGAAATGAGCCATTGCGGCCTGGCCTCCAAATTCTTACATCAACATCCTAACCCCATTCCTCAGAATGTGACTGAATTTGCAGAAAAGACCTTTAAAGAGATGATTAAGGTAAAGTGAGGTCATGTGGTTGGGCTCTAATCCAATATGACTAGTGTCATATGAGGAGGAGATTAGAATACAGACATGCACAAAGGGATGATCATGTGAAGAAAAAGGGAGATGACAAGCTAAGGAGAGAGGCCTCAAAATGAAACCAATCCTGCCAACACCCTGATCTTGGACTTCCTGCCTCCAGAACTCTAAGGAAATAAATTTCTGTTGTTTAAGCTCCTAGTCTGTGGTATTAATTACAGCAGTCCTCAAAAATTAATATAGTTTCCATGGAATTAGAACAAGTCTAGTTTAGTTATAGAATTTGAACAATTAATGTTATTGGTATAAACATCTCTGATTGATTAATGCTGCTCCACAATAAAGACAATTCTATCCTGGGATTACTTCACTACAATCTCCCACCATGTAAACACAATAAACAGTTGTTTGTTCTGATGGCTCAGTGACATTTTAAATTAATGGAAATATTCCTATGTCATGGAACTGAAGTTTTGATCAGGTAAAAATAGCTCTGTTTAAATTCTTTATTTCATTTCATCAACCATGTATTTAGTTTCCCACTAAACACAAATAGCTCCTGCAGCTTCTAGTTAAAAATCAGTTTGCAATTTCGATTACTGTTAGCATACTTTTCATTAGAATGGTTGACTTCAGGGGTAGCTGTTCTTTTACTTTTGTTTTCTGTTTCACGCACCTATATTTCCAAATATGCATTTATGATTCTGTTGGAAAGAGATAATTATTTTGTTTGTTGTTAGGCTTTGTTTCTGCACCGTCGACCTGAAGTAACTTTTAAAACATTGAAATATGTTAAATTCCAGTTTTATATGTATTTATTCTGTTACAAAATTCCCCTAAAGCTAACCTACTAAAACTATCCTTTAATTAGATTTCATATGTGCTATACAGATTCTGTATTTACAGCCAGGTGCACTCGCTCACACCTGTAATCCCAACACTTTGGGAGGCCAAGGCGGGAGGATTGCTTGAGCTCAGGAGTTTGAGACCAGCCTGGGCAACACAGTGAGACCTCATCTCTACAAAAAATTAAAAAAAAATTAGCCAGGCGTAGTGGTGATCTCGTTAAAATGGAGATTGTGATTCAGTAGGCCCACTGTGGGGCAAGAGATTCTGCATTCCTAACAAGTTCCTAGGTAATGTCTGTGGAAGTAGTCCAAGGTCCCCATTTTGAGTAGCAAGGACCTAGAGTATTTACCTTAGTCTGGAAACTTATGAAATGCTTTAACCTGGCTTCAGATCAAATTAAAAAGTAATTTATAATCCTTTAAGTCTTTCCATTAGGTCAGGCTCAGTGGCTCAGCATATAATCCCAGCACTTTGGGAGGCCAAGGCAAGTGGATTGCCTGAGCCCGCGGGTTCAAGACCAGCCTGGGAAACTTGGCGAGACCTCGTTTCTACAATAAATCAAAAGCTGGGTACTGTAGCACGTGCCTATAGTTCCAGCTACTTGAAAGGTTGAGGTGGAGGATCGCCAGGAGCGTTCCACTGCACTCCAGTCTGGAAAACAGAATGAGATTCCAACTCAAAAAAAAAAATTTATTGAGTACCTAGTACTGTGGACTAGGAGGTCCCAAAATATGATCTCCATGAGACAGAGTGGGCATAGCTTAGAGACAGATGAGTTTTTGCAGGCAGGCATAACTTAAATAATTAAACCAGATGATCAGGCATCCAGCTAGGACATAACTCTCTAGAATAATACCTGTGCTGACTAGGCATCAGAAGCACTGGGGAATGGTGTTCTCAGGAAGAAACTTAATCAGTAAAACAGTACTTTTTACTATTATCTTGAGATTTTCACAGGATGCAAGTAAGCTCAGAAGTAGATGATAAGAATAGGAATTTGTGACCATTAGATTATAACCCACCATGTAGCATACAAATCTTAGTTTAAGAGACAGTTCGCGGCTGGGTTCGGTGGCTCAGCCTGTAATCCCAGCACTTTGGGAGGCCAAGGCAAGTGGATTGCCTGAGCCGGCAGGTTCGAGACCCAACCAGGCAATTTTGCAAGACCTTGTCTCTACAATAAATCAAAAACTAGCCGAGCACAGTAGCGCGTGCCTGTAGTTCCAGCTACTTGGAAGGCTGAGGCGGAAGGATCGCTGAAGCCCAGCTGGTGGAGGCTGCGGTGGCTGGGAGCGTGCCACTGCACTCCAGTCTGGGCAACAGAATGAGTCTCCAACTCAAAAAAAAAAAAAAAAGAAAAGAAACAGTTCGCTTCATCTCACTAAAAATATATACATAAGCACTCAATTAACAACAGGTTTGGGGTGCCCTTTCTCTTAGGCACCCATGATGCTTTCTTGAAGGTATCTTTTTCTTTCTGATAAATTCTGCCTTAAACTATGCTTTGGACTCGCTCTAAAAATTTTTTCTGTGGCAAAGTGAAAGAACCCATGGGGTAACTATACCACATGCCACCCAGCATCATCCAGACCAACAGCATCAACATCACTTGGGAACTGGTTAAAAATGCAAATTTTGGGGCCTTATCCCAGACTTACTGAAGCAAACACTCTGGAGATGGGACTCAAGAGTCTGTTTTAACTAGATCTCCAAATGATGCTGATACATGCTAAGTTTTGAAAAACACTGATCTAGATAGTATGCTGAGGATTTGGGGTGCATATCTAAGTGACTCTCCTTGCTTTCAATAATCTCAGTATAATAGAAGGAGTTGTGTTGCTGAACCAGTAGACACCATTAAGTATGTGGTTAGTACAAAAACAGAATGGCCGTAGAGGATGTAAAGGGGGTTTCCTAGAAAAGGTCATGTGAGCTGAGTTTCACAGTGCTGATGAAAGGTGTCGAACTCTGTAAAATATTTAAGATGGTCTACTCATATAAGTCAAACGTGAATGACCTAGATGTAGGCCATCTGTCCCCAGGAGGTCCTGAGAATGTGTGCCCATCGAGGTTGAATTGTAGCTTGCTTATACATAAGGGAGTAATCCCCCTAAAACCGGAATTATCTTTTGGAGAGTGGGTCCCTTGAAGTACAGACTCCCCCTGCTAGGTAAGTATTCTAGGAACTGATCAGCATCAGTGTACTAGCTAGCATTGTGAGAGGCTACGTTTGGCCTCAGTGAAATTTTTTTGGAGAGTTTTTTAACGCACCTGCCCATTGTATGATGGGTGATTTAGGAGTGCACCTGCCCACACTGCCCTGAGTGTTCAGCAGTTTTTGACCACAAACAGCATGACCCCCATGCAATTTGTAATCATTTCACTCTTTCATCCTTCTCTGTGTTTTGGTGTCATAACAGAAGAATTAATAATGATTAAACCTAAATCCACATACCTAATTTAAACAGTTAAAGCTTTTATAAAGCTTAAGCTTTAATAATAAATAAAAATAATAATAATAATAAATAAGCCCAATATTATCAGTAAGGGAACAAAGGACATGGAAAATGCACAAATGGAATAATTAATGAAAGCAAATTTCATGGAAACGGTTAAAACTGCTCCAAAACAATAGTAACAAAAACATACACACTAGAGCAGTGCTTCTCACATTTTGGTGGGTATACTAATCACCAATCTTATCCCAAGTGACTTTTTTTGTTTTTCTGGATGAAAAAAGTCCTCAAAGGGAAATGTTTTGACAACATGGAAGTGGTGAAACAAAAAATGGCAGAAGTACTAAAAAGACATCAAAGCTGATGAGCTCAAAAACTATTTTGAGAGTGGAAAAAGCATTTGATAGGTGCATCGCATCAAACAGAGTACTTTGAAGGTGACTGAAGTTTAAATATGAAAGAATACACAAATTTTTATAAATAGATTTCATTTTGGGGGGTCCCCCTAGTACAATTTTGGAGGACAGAAGGTACAAGGAACTATAAATCAATACATATGAAATTTGCACTGGTTCTGTCTAGGAATGTGGGCCATTTTCAAGGGTGGGGGACACAGGCTATAAGTGGATTCAAAGAATTTCTGACTGACCGCTATAGTTATCTAAGGAATTTTGAAAGAAGTCAAGAAAATGGGCAGCTTGAGGAACAATAAGGGAGTCAAGTTTCTTGATATGTAGATGAGGCTTTATGGGTGGTGGCAGTCTTCAGAGAGAGCAGGTGTCTTAAAAGGTGCTAGGAGTTCCCAAAAGATCGCTTTACATGGTCATAAAATACTTTGATTTTCCTTCTTTCTCTGTTACTTGATGTTATGCCAGAGCCAGGTTGGAAAGTAAATCACATTAAATAGTTAATTAAAAACCTGTCTCTCCAGGCTCCTTAGGAATTTGGCAAGGTAAAGAAGCAAGGACACAGGTTAGTCATCAATAGAGAATTAGTCATCTGAAGACAGTGGCATGTACAATATAATGCAAAGCTAATGCAGAAGTAAGCTTGGTATCTTTGGAAAACTACAAGTAATCACCTCAATATGGCTGACCGGGAGTTTAAGGACTTCCATTCTCATCCTTCTTACCATGGTGAATAGAACACACCATCAAAACTTTAAAAAAAATTGGCGGCCTGGCTCAGTAGCTCAGCCTACAGGGAGGATTGCTTGAGTCCAGGAGTTTGAGACTAGACTGGGCATCATAGCAATCCAGCACTTTGGGGGGCCGAGGCAAGTAGGTTGCCTGAGCCTCCGGGTTCAAGACCAGTCCAGGCAACTTGGCGAGACCCCGTCCCTACGATAAATAAAAAAATTAAGCCGGGCTCGGTGGCTCAGCCTGTAATCCCACGCCTTTGGGAGGCTGAGGTGAGTGGATTGCCTGAGCCCGCGGGTTCGAGACCCGCCTGGGCAAGCAAGACCTCATCTCTACAATAAATCAAAAAATTAGCCGGGC
>CAUYQG010049391.1:0-32040 GCA_963574415.1 Tarsius wallacei | reverse complement strand
CAGGTGGGAAACTTCAATGAAAGAAACAGGCTGAATCCAGAGAAAAGCAAGGCAGGGGTCCCAGGGTAAACTGACGGGCACATGGAAAGGCCCACAAAAATAAAATAGTTTAGCCGGGCTCGGTGGCTCAGCCTGTAATCCTGCCCTTTGGGAGGCCGAGGTGAGTGAATTGCCTTAGCCCGCGGGTTCGAGACCCGCCTGGGCAAATTGGCGAGACCTCGTCTCTAAAATCAAAAAATTAGCCGGGCGTGGTAGCGCATCTGTAGTTCCAGCAACTTGGAAGGCTGAGGTGGAAGGATCGCTGTAGCCCAGCAGGTCAAGGCTGCGGTGGCCGGGAGCAGCCACTGCACTCCAGTCTGGGCAACAGAGTGAGACTCCAACTCAAAAAAAAAGAAAAAAAAAATTCATTTGGAAAAATAATTTCCATATAATAGGCATCTACTCAAGTAGAGTCTGAAAAGTCTTTGGAGGCTACCTCTGTCCAGAAAAAGCAAATGACAGCTATAACTGCTCACCAATAAGTGAATCTGCATCTATGGTTTTTGCCAGAATAAAAAAGATGATCCCTCTTTTGCTGGAGTCCTGGAAGTTAGCCAAGTACTCCCCATAAGGCACTGTGGCACTGAGCTATTTCCACATCCTCCTCTCCTCTCCATTGCTTCCTCAGGTCTCTTCACCACTTCCCACACACACCACAAGAGACTAATAACCAGGGAATGCCAGAGGCAATAGCTGAGATGAGGTTGAGAATTTAAGACAGCCCTCAGGAAACAATGTGACATTCCCTGCACAAAAGCACCGAGTTCTGACACCCACATATAGTTCAGTGTGAATCAAGGGAAGCCTGGATTTGACTTGCCCACGTCCTGTAAAACTAAGCATCAAGAATATGGGAAACACAGGCAGATGGGACCGACGGCCATCAACCTTTGTGCTTGCAACAGCTCTCAAAGTCACATCAGAAAAGGGCCAGTCATGAGGAAGTCTGAATGACATCATTACCATCCTCTCCGGCCCCATGCCTCGCGTTGACTAAGCTTGCCTCTCCCTCACAGCCATAGAGCTTTACAGACACTCGCCCAAATGCTGACTTGCTCCACAGAGTCACCCCACTGCTAGAGAAGGCCAAATGCAGGAATCCTGTGGGTGGCTCTCTCAGGGCAGACCCAGACTGTTGTCCCACTGAAAAGGCCATCAAGAGGGGGGTGGATGGCCCAGGGGAAAACGATCTTCATTTAGCAAGATGATCCGGGAAAACTGATTCCCAGGTCTGTACTTAATTCATTGCAAAGTAATAATTATCACCATAACACTAAAAATATCTTAAACTTATATTTATGCAAAGAATGTCATCATTCTGAGAGCTCAAATATTTTCCCCTCAATTTCACCACAGTATTTCTACCTTCTTTCCCTTCTCTGTTTTCCTTGTGGCACATTTTTAATCCCATTTTTTTTTTTTAAATTAGAATCTCACTGTCACCCAGGCTGGAATGCAGTGGCACGCTCGCGGCCACCACAGCCGTTGGTGACCTGAAGTCACACAATAAATCAGAAGCTGTGTAATTCATAGCCAGGGATTATCACTACTCCCTGCTTTGTCCCCAACCTCCATTCCACAGCTTATCACTATGTATAAAAAAAGATATTGATTTTCAAAGCAAAATTTTGCTTGAATTGTTGGGAAGAGGAAATCAAAGTACTAGGGCACTCAGTTCTGGTTTGGGACAGTACATAACAATGGTTAAGAAAGTCTACTTTGGAGTCCGAAAGATGTAGATTGAAATTCTACCTCTACGGATTACTGGCTGTGTGACTTTGGGCAAATCACTTATCCTCTCTAAATCTTGGTTTGTACCTCTCTGGTGTGGGGCTGTCAAGCTTGCCTCATGTGGTTGTTTAAGAGATTAAATAATTCATATAAGTGCTTAGTGCCTGGCAAGAGAAAGCCCTCAAATATTAGCCATTAATAGTTCTTATCTACTGAGGAAGTAGAGACAAGTAAGGGAACATTCCAATCAATTGAGCTTCGGCCACAGAGAGGACCAGCATAAAAGAATGGAAGTACATGATTTAGACTCAGAAGCCCTGACTGCCGGGCTCGGTGGCTCAACCCGTAATCCCGCGCCTTGGGAGGCTGAGGTGAGTGGATTGCCTGAACCCGCGGGTTCGAGACCCGCCCGGGCAACTTGGTGAGACCTCATCTCTACAATAAATCAAAAATTAGCCGGGCGCGGTAGCGGGCGCCTGTAGTTCCAGCTACTTGGAAGGCTGAGGCGGAAGGATCGCTGGAGCCCAGCAGGTCGAGGCTGTGGTGGCCAAGAGCGCGGCCACTGCACTCCAGTCTGGGCGACAGAGTAAGACTCCAAATCAAAAAAAAAAAAAAAAAAAGAATCCCTGACTCTAGAAGATTTTTTCCATTGGTAAAATAGGGGTCTCTCAGTGTTGTTGTGAGGAGTAAGATCCTTAATGTAAAGTGCTTGTTAATGTTACTTATTACCAAGGGCTCATTGAATCCGGTGCCCATGCCAGACACAAAAGGGACTTATGCTTAAGGTGTGTAAGCCCCCCTATTCCTCAAGAACAACAGTCAGAATTAGTATGTCCTGTAGCCACAAGGGTAGATTTAAGCTGTGGCAAACCTGAAGATCAAGCAGACATGGTGAACTTTCTCAAAAGACTTAGGCCTTTTGAGTCCTGTTATGGCCTTTAAAGTTCTCAGAACAGAATCCTTGGTTATCTTGCCAGATGCTATATACTGCTCAACAAAAAACTTTTTGTGACAGTGGTAAGTAAAAAAGCCAAGGTTGTAAGTGTAATGTAAGCTGAAAATGTTCAGAAATAATAGATCACTCTAAATGACTAATATTATCTTAAAATTTTTCTAAAAAGCAAGGGCCACAACAGTGCACATAGTGTCCTACCATTTGTGTAAAATAGAATGCACACACAAGTGCTTGTTTATGTATTGTATTAAAACATTTTTAGGAGTCTGGGCCCAGTGGCTCACGCCTGTAATCCCAGCACTTTGGGAGGCAGAGGCAAGAGGAATGCCTGAGCCCAAGGTTTCAAGACCAGCCTGGGCAACACGGCGAGACCTCATCTCTACAATAAAATTTAAAAATTAGCCTGACGTGGTGGCACGCACCTATAGTTCCTGCTATACTTGGGAGGCTGAGGTGGAAGGATCGCCTGAGCCCAGCAGGTCGAGGCTGTGGTGGCCGTGATTGTGTCACTGCACTTCAGCCTGGGTGACAGTGAGACTCTGACTCAAAAAAAACCCAATTATCTAGAAGGACACACACCACTAATAACATTGGTTGATTATGGCAAGTACCTGGGTACCAGGAGAACAGAGATGGAAGGAAGATTTTTCAATGTACAGTACATCCATTTATACTTTTGTTTTTAACTAAAACTCCAGATGTTACTCAGATTTCACCCATTTTTCCACTCATGATGTTTATCTGTGGCAGTTCTCACTCCAAGATGCCACACTGCATTTTGGCTTGTAATAAATGTTGAACCACGAAGAGAAAAACCTCCTGAAAAAAACCAACCTTTTGGCTCTTGGTTGACAACACCACAGACTGTACTCTCCTGTCCCTAACTGGTCTTTCCTGTGGCATCCACAGATGTGTTTAATGGCCTCCCCCTGCCCAGCAATTCCCTGTCCAGCCCTGCTATGTCCACAGGGTAGAGTCCAGATTTCCTTCCTCTCTCTTATTTTTGTAAGCCTCTCATCACCATGTCTCGTACTAGAAGCATCAACACAAGTGGTATCTTTCAACAGCTGGGTATATTGTTTCCAGGATCTGACAGGACAGGGGTTTGATTTAGCAAATGCAGGGTTTACTCAAAATATTCCTGCTGCCCTGAGAGCTTTTGCGTGTGGAGTCCCCTGAAGATGGTATTCTTTTCCACTTCCCTTTCTGATCTGCCAGGTAGAACGGTTAAGAGAAAAGTCACAGGAGTAAGGAAGAACCCATGCCAAAATCCCCTGGACACGTCATTCACATCTCGGCAGAAATCCAGCTGGGACTGTAATCAGAAACCGGAATTTCCACTAACTTCTAGGACTTCAGGAAATCAGCCCCCTCTCTGATCTAGATGTGTGATTAAAATTAGCTGGGGGCCTACAGTGTTCCAGAAAAGCCCCTAGAAAGACAGAATGTACTATCTGCACACTCTGTCCTACTAGGACAACCTCCAGGCTGTGGTTACTGGAAGTAGATTAAGGCGATGTCATAAAAGGGGGGAAACAAATACATGCTTAATAAGTGTCAGCTGTTATTCATATCCCAGCTACTCAGGAGGCTGAGGAGGGAGGTTCTCTTGAACACATAGGAAACCAGCCTGGGCAACATAGTGAGGCTCCTGGCCCCCTCCCACCTCCCCAAAAAGATAAATACTTTTTTTTTTGAGTCAGAGTCTCACTCTATCACCCAGACTGGAGTGCAGTGGCACGCTCACGGCCACCCCAGCGTCGACCTACCGGGCTCCGGTGATTCTTCCGCCTCAGCCTTCCAAGTAGCCGGAACTACTAGCGCGGGATACCACAAACGGCCATGGAGCCTAGCCTACTGTTTTTTTTTTTTTTAAGTGAAACAACTTTGACTAGATCCTGTTCTCATCTCTGCCCGTGGAATCCTGCATTTCCCAATGTAACATCCAGAAAAGGAGGTCAAAGACTGTGGATCTCAAAGAGATCATGAAATAGGGAGCATAAGGTCATGGTTAGAAGAGAGGCTCTGCAGTCAGACTGCTTGGGCTTGAATACCAGGTCTACAACCTCCTACCTAGGTGATCTTGGGCAAGACACTTAAAACTGTTTCAAGCCTCAGTTTTTCCATCTGTAAATAGAGATTAAGAATAGCTATCAACCTCATTATGTTGTTGTGAGGTCTATGTGAGAAAAAAGCAATTTAACACATTCCTAATATACAGTAAATGCTTAATAAGTGTTAGCTGTGAACCATATTACTTCTCCACAGAGCAAATATGACAATCTAGAGGGTATATAAAAAACCCAAAACCAAACGAGCAGACAAAAAAACTCTCCTGAACCCAAAGCCCACACAGTACCCATATGTTTCTAAGTTTGAACTCTAAGTAGGTTCACACACAAAGAAAGGAATTCCCTTCTGTATCTGGCAGAGTTGACCTTGTCTCTTTCTCAAGGCTCAAATCTGCCTTGGTGGCTACTCTACACTTTTCAAATGCAAATTTGTTTGCCTTCTGCAAATGTTTGCTTTTTACATGGCCTAAGCATGGCAAGCAAAGGTATTCTAAGGCCTTTTACTTTACAGGGTTCAGGTCCTGCTAAATGCCATTACCTTCCCCTGAGCTACTGCACTGCAGATAATGTGTTGGCATCTCAAGGAGATTTTCACATACCTTGTGTTGCCTCTGACAGTATCAAAAGTCAGCAGAGGTAAAGTTAGGATGGTGTAATGCAGTTTGCTCTTATTTGGCACCCTGAAGATGGGCAAATGGCTGATAACTGCCCCTCCTCTCAACCAAACATATGTCTTTTATTACCTACGAATACATTCCAGGTCATGCAAACAGAACTGAAATCAACTGAGAAGAGCTGACTTGTGAATCCTCTACCAATCAGGGACTCACTGTTGTGATGAACAATTCATCCCCGGGAAAGTTATGGACATAGTTTTCTCCAGTAACATTTTCCAATTATAGCAATATAAGAATGAAACTTAGGAATACAGATTCTAAAGAAACGCAACTAAGATAGTTGAGTTGGAGTCTCACTGTCACCCAGGCTGAAGTGCAGTGGCACGCTCATGGCCACCGCAGCCACCTGGGCTCAGGCGATCCTTCAACCTCAGCCTTCCAAGTAGCTGGAACTACAAGCGTGCGCCACTTTGATGTGGCTAATCTTTGATTTATTGTAGAGACTAGGTCTTGCCAAAGTGCCCAGGCTGGTCTCAAATCCCTGGGCTCAGGCAATCCTCTCACCTCTGCCTCCCAAAGTGCTGGGATTACAGGTGTGGCCACTGCGCCCAGCACTAGATATTTCAATTTACACTGGAATCACATCCAGAACACAACAAATACTGAAATGAACTAAGTTGCTGGAGGAAAGGGAGCGCTGAAATTTCTAGTGAGAATAGGCTGCCCTCTGCTGGACATTAAGGATGCCTTTTAATGACATGGCGGACAAGCTTGCCCTAAGTTGCCAAGGACAGTGATACTTGGGAGTAAAACAAAAACAAAACAAAAAAATATGCCACCAGGTTTAAACTTTGGTGCTGTTTTCCAGAATATCTCCAACAGACACAGACAGTGAGGATAAAAATATTGAAAAGCACCCAAGCAAGGGCTGAGTTTTTTTTTAACCCGTAAGATTCTTTTATAAATGAAGCACTGAAACACCAGCCTCCTTCTCTACATATCTCCACAAATATTTCGCTGACAACGAGAAAATATGAGCATATTACAGAAAACACCAGGAAGGTTTAGAGATGTAATGTTAACAGGGAGAAAGAAAGAGGCAAATGGCATATGCAGTGTCTTATTGGTTGAATGAACACATTTCAGGTCATTTCTCTCAAAACGAGACTAACCTTTGCTCTCATGTCTGGGGAGGATGGCAGTAGCTCCCGAAAAGCGTTCTCTGCAAAAGACCAGAGGCAGAGTAACAAGGGTAAAGTAGGAGCATCCCTGTGATCACCTCAAATTCAGAGTTAAACATACTAAAAAATGGTACAGTGCAGGCTCCCCCAGTGTGTCCTGACCATGAGGGCTTCATACCCATATACATTTCCCCTCCATTGTCCTATGCAAGACAGTCACAGTCCTTGCCTAAGTAGGCCAAACAGTACCAAGCAATGAGGCTGACTTTGAAGGCCAGGCAGTCTTCCTGAAGATTGAATCTTGGCCAAGCTCGGTGGCTCAGCCTATAATCCCAGCATTTTGGGAGGCCAAGGCAAGTGGATTGCCTGAGTCCACGGGTTTGAGACTAGCCAGGGCAACTTGGTGAGGCATCTCTACAAGGAATCAAAAATTAGCCATTCGTGGTAGCCTGCGCCAGTGGTTCTGGCTACTTGGAAGGCTGAGGCAGAAGGATCGCCAGAGCCCAACAGGTTGATACTGGGGTGGCTGTGAGCATGCCACTGCACTCCAGTCTGGGCAACAGAGAGAGACTCCAACTAAAAAAAAAACAAAAAAAACATTGGATCTGCCCACTCAAGCTCTCTCCTACAACCTAGTACGTAAATCAATAAAATGGCACCGAATAGGTCTGAGATTGGCAAAATTATAGCCATTCATTATTTTTTTTCCCAGATGTGTTATCATTCAACAGACTGAGATGAGCGGATCAATGGGAACAGAACCACAGTAAGTTATTAACATCCATTAGCGTACTTCGGTACCATATTAGTTGCTTTCCAGAAAGCAGGGTCCAGAGGGAATGGGAGATAGGACAGGCAAGGTTTGCTAGGTTGGAGTAGGCAGACAAAGGGACCTGTGGTGGGAAAGAGTCTGGGGAGCCAGGGGTCAAAACTTTGGACACCAAACGTTTTGCCTGCTTAATGATCTCTTATCTTTGGTGTGACTGTTCACCTCTCAATTTCCATCAAGAGTAATGGTGTTCAACTCTAGCCACGTATTAGATAAATCACCTAGAGAGTTTTTTAAAGATAATGTGCCAGCCACAGTGGCTCACGCCTGTAATCCCAACACTTTGGGAGGCTGAGGCAGGAGGATTGCTTAAACCCAGGAGTTTAAGACCTGCCTGGGCAACTTAGCGAGACCTCATCTCTACAAAACATAATTTTTAAAAAAATTAGTCAGACATGGTAACACGCATCTGTAGTCCCACCTACTCAGGAGGCTGAGGCAGAAGGATTGCCTGAGCCCAGGAGACTGAGCCTGTGGTGAGTATTGATCATGCCACTGCACTCTAGCCTAAGCAACACAGTAAGACCCCAACTCAAATAAATAAGAGTGGTGAACCAGACAGTGGCAACTTTTTAAAAGGTCCCCAGGTGAGTTTGAGAATTGCTGTTTTATGGGTCACAACTTCTTTAGTATTGAGTGCAAGGCTGCCGAAGCAGCTAACAAACAACAAAAGCACACACCCTTTCCCATTTGGCAACTTGGGATAGATGAGTTAAGATGATCAAAGGCCAAGGGTGCCAGTTGCCAAATACTGTTTCTGCAGGCAATGAAGGTCAAAGAGAGCTCTCGTAGTGTCTGGAAACCATGGCTGTAGGTCTGCAAAAAACCCTTGTCAGAAGTTTGTTGCAAATCACACAATCATTTGGCCATTAGGACACCAAGAAGTCACTTGGTTTGTGTACTTTAATCTCCAGGCATGTAATGACAAAACAAGCCCAGAAACAAGAGGTAAAACCAAAACAACAAACACAAAGCCCTACAACCTTGAAGTATTTTATGAAGATACCTGAAGATTCACTTTTTAAAAAGTTCATACACAAGTAACATTCTTTTTAAGCCCAAGTCAATTTAAACAGACTACTGGTTCTATGAAGCTACAATAAGAAATTCCTAATCTGTCCTTGTCACTAAAATCCCATAATCTCACATCCCTAATCTAAATTTCTCTCACTTCATTTCTAAAATGTGTTGGTTATCCCTTGTTTAAATGTCAAGTCTATGCTGAACTCCACTGCTGAAGAGAGCCAAAACAGCTTTCAGTCTTAAAATATCACTTGCTACTTAATATCATTCAATCTGAATGTATCCTTACAAAGTCATCTTGCAAACAGACTTCCTTTTCCTAGTGGGGCATGTAGCTGGTAGGACCTTAGTCCCTCCTCACACCTGGAGGAGAAGTTTTCTGAACCAAACTCATTCAGAAGGTCTCCTGAACTAGTTCTGACCCTCCAAACTAAGTCATAATAGAAATAGTCAATAAAGGTACCCTATCTCTCTTTTTAGAAGCTACCTTGAGGAATCTGCTTTTGTGCAGAAGCCTGTGTACTTCAGAAGAATGCTAAAATATATCATACATTGACTTATTCCAAGCAGTCCTTTGAGTAACTTGCTATATTTACTTTGGTCTAAAAACCCATGCCCAATTGAGAGCAACAGCTGTATATTAGTTCCAGGTTTTTTGTTTTTACTTTTCTTTCTTCCTTGTCAATAAACATATACAGCACCAAAATGTTCAGGGAACCATGTTGAGTACTAGCAACACACAGGAGTGTGATGTGGTCCTTGCCCCCCTCGCATGCCAATGCTCTTGGGAGACAAGTTTACAAGGTTTATACATTAAGGTTCTATCCCATTAATAAAGACAACAGGTACCCATGAGGGTTCAGAAAAGGAAGCAACCCCAGGGCCCTGAAGTCTAAAAAGGCTTCTTAGGACAGGGAGACTCAGCCCTATAAGTAACAGATACACAGAGAAAAGAATAACATTCTAGAAAAGGGAAAATCAATTAATGCTGTGGACTCCTCCCTCTTGGAATTACATTAATAAAAACAACCTTTTCTAAAACAACTTGGAAGAGCCGGGCTCAGTGGCTCAGCCTGTAATCCCAGCACTTTGGGAGGCTGAAGCAAGTGGGTTGCCTGAGTCCGCAAGTTCGAGACCAACCCAGACAACCTGGTGAGACCTCATCTCTACAATAACTAGAAAATTAGCCGGGAGTGGTAGCACATGCCTGTAGTTCTGGATGCTTGGAAGGCTGAGGTGGAAGGATCGCTGGAGCCCAGTGGGTCGACGCTGGGGTGACCCTGAGTGTACCACTGCACTCCAGCCTGAGCAACAGAGTGAGACTCTAACTCAAAAAAAAAAAAAAAAACTTGGGAGAAATAAATCAAACCAAGCTTCAAGGGGATTTTGGGTCCTATGGGAAGAAGCATGATAATCAACATTATAAAACCAGAAGGCTACTAGAAGCTATCTAATATCAAGTGCAAGGCATAGCAGCAATGTTAAGAATTCATTTACAAAAAAGTTTTATTCCAGCTGGCGCAGTGGCACATGCCTGGAGTCCCAGATACTTGGGAGGATGAAATTACCTAATATTATCTATAACTGGATCAGGATTTTTTTTTTCTTTTTGAGTCAGAATCTCACTCTGTCACCCAAGCTGTAATGCAGTAGCATGATTCCTGCTCACCACAGCCTTGACCTCCTGAGCTCAGGAAATCCTTCCACCTCAGCCTCCTGAGTAGCTAAGACTACAGGTGCGTGCCATCCCACCTGGCTAATTTTTTTGTATAGATAATATCTCACTATGCTGCCCAAGTTGGTCTTAAACTTTTGGGCTCAAGCAATCCTCCTGTCTTGGCCTCCCAAAGTGTTGGGGTTATAGGCGTGAGCGCCCAGCCCTAGATCAGGATTTTTTAGAAAATTAGACTCTCACAGTTCAGAGATTGTCATTCCAAAAACTTAAGAAGGATATAGAATTTTCGCCTCTTTTAGGTACAATGTTCAAACATTCATTCCTATGGTCTTTGGTTTTTCCATAGGTAAAATAAAACTAACCCTCACTAGGTTTCCCAAAGTCTTCTTCCTAAGGTTTTCAGGATAAATATTCTGGGCTGTTTGGCCAGTTGAAGACAGGTCTACACATGGAGGGGAAGGCTGGAGCAGGGGAGACAGGAGCTGAGCTCCTTCAGTCTCCGATTTCCAACAAACGTTTAAAAACAAAAGAGAAAATGTCACATTAAGGGAAGGAAAATCAAACTGGCAAGATTTATTTAACTTTTCTTTCACAGAAATTACAATAAGTATGTAATGTAAACACTGACACATGAAATAAAGTACAAGGATCAGGAAGACAGTGAATAGGACAATACTCGTGCTTCAACACTGTACTGCTTCCTGATTTCATTTGCAGCATGAGTCACATGGCTATACAGACTCAAAGATTAAAGGCAACATTCAGATTTATGGATACAGTAGAGAACCTCTGAAATCCAACAATGCCATACAGAAGTCTGATCTTTCTGTTGCAAAAAATAAAAGCTGGACACATGTCCATTTATCCATTTACCCAAGGCATTTAATGCAGGGGCCTGAGAATGGGTTAACACATGAACTTTAATATGCCTGTGGAGGCGAAGATTAAATTGTGCCTCTTTTCCCTCTTCAGAGAAAATAAAATTAACCAAATTAAAAGCAGAGCTGCCTGATCCTGGCCAGAAGCCTATATAATCACAGTGAATTCATATTTCAGTAAATCCCAATAAATGCAAAACACAATAAATGATTGCCATTGGTGCTTTACCTACATGGTCACCCCAGATCTTACACTGCAGAATCACATAGGGTTTTCAAGGTTCTTTCCCAGAACTCCAGACTTGGAAAGATGACCCAAATGAATGGGTGGGATCAAGAACCACCATGGTTTAAAACAAAGGGTCTATTTCTGAACTTGAATTCAGTAAGAGTATGAGCGCCAATTTTCTGTGATTATCCCAAGAGGTTGGAATGACCTGTCTTATTTTTTATCAGATGACACCTACCAGGTGAGAGGTAAATTTTGATAACAGATGCCTACCACACTGACTAGGTGCAGTAATGGTACACAGTGTCACAAGACTTAGGGTTTAGATAAGGCTGCCTTAGAGCTAGAAATCAGATAACTTTGAGTTTGCCAAGAATACCTATTCCTTCACTCAGCCCATAACCAAAGGCTATTAGGAATAATCTATAGTCCTTCATGCCTTGATACCAACAATCTGTGGCAAAATAAATTCCTTAGGTACCTTCTCACAGCGAGCAGAGTGGTCAGTTTAGGCTGAACACTGATTCTTTGGAGGAGAAATGATACTCTTGAGCGGGTGTTTTGAAGCTTTTTTTCTCAAGCAAAGCTAACCTCCCTGTATGGAGATGGAGATTTTTAAATGTGTTTATAAACTATCACATGAAAAATGCCTACACAACCACCATTCATTTCTGTATTCCTTACCTATAGCATTTGTCACAGTGTTCAGGTTTTAAAAGGGATAGGAACTGATATTCCCAAGAAGTCCCTGCATCAATCCCAGCTTTTTTGTGCTACATTATAATTAAATTCTTGCTCAGAAGGCCTTATTTAAAAACAACAACACGCAAGATGACAAAACAGATCAGCATTATACCACTCTGATTAGAAAAAAGCCACTCATCAGGACCTCCATGCCCGGACTTTTTTTAACCATGTGAAAAGCTGAGGGCCTCCGCTACCGTGAAGGGCAGCATGCTACTCCTGCAAGTGAGGCAGGATGTGTCACTTACAATTCTCTGTCCTGTGGTCGGATCATATGTGCCAATATTTACTTGGAAAACAGTAATCAAGTCTTCTGAATTAAATGCCAGAGATTGTTAAAGCAAGTGGGACCCAAGTCTACTTTCACTTGCTCTCCAGTGCTTATTCTGTACTGTCTAGGCCTCTTACCTCTCCAGTGTTTCAACTCCATCTCAGACATTCCTTCAGAGGAGATGGCAAAGGGGAGCTTTTTATATGGTAATGAGCCATTTCTTCTGTTATCACTTCCTTTCTACCCTTTTGGGATCGGTTCCTATTAGAAAGCCCTTCTAGAAGTCTCACTCTGTCACCCAGGCTGGAGGGCAGTAGCATGCTCTCGGCCACTGCAGCCTTGACCTGCTGGGCTCAGGCAATTCTTCTGCCTCAGCCTTCCAAGTAGCTGGAACTATAAGTACATGCCACCATGCCCAGCTCATTTTTTGATTTATTGTAGAGATGGGGTCTCGCCAAGTTGCCCAGACTGGTCTCGAACCTGTGGGCTCAGGCAATTCTCTCACCTCAGTCTCCCAAAGTGCTGGGATTATAGGTGTGAGCCACCACACCCGGCGTAAGTCCTCTTTGAAAAATGACAGATGGAGCCTCTGAAAAGTAGAGTCATCCTATTTGCAGACACTAGAAACAGTCACCCTTAGGGAAATAAGGCACCCATAATGTGGCCTCAAACTGACTACAGGAACAGTACTGATACTTGGATCCTGTGTGGCTATATCACACAGCACTGCTGTGTTGGTCTAACACACAGATCAAAGGCTCCAAAGAACTCCAAAAAATACAGATAAAATTCTTCCTTAAAATAGAAAGTTCCAGTACCAGTCAGGTCTCTGGTCAACTCATAATCCTTTCAAGGAATATTTTTCACAGCTGAGTGGTGAAGACCTAGATGAGAAGTTAGGCACCCTGGGTTCCAGCCCCAGCTCTACTATCTATGGGCTGTGACCCTGTGCAAGTCGCTTCACTTCCTCCTGCTGAGTTTCAATGTCCTTATATGGAAATGGGGATAAAGTCACCTCCCTTGTCTACCACACATTGCGACTGTGAGGATCAGATGAGATGTTGTGAAAGTGCCTTGTAAACTGAAATACTGGATGTAAAGGCCTTTAAAGTAATAATATATTTATTACATTTGGATTAGGTCCTTATCATTGCCTATTTGACCATAAGTGCCCCATGCAGCATGTGCCTTGCAATAGACAGAATGCAAAAGCAGATGCTATAAATATACACTGGTTCTCTCCACTAGGGTTGTTTAAGAAAAGGAAACTCTTAATTTCCTCAGCAATGGCCTCAGAATACATAACTTAAAAATGTGATGTCATCCAAATCTACCAATTGATATAATTAATTTTCTTCAAATATGCCCTACATAGTTATAGTTTGGTCTGCTGTTATCTTTATATAGAAGAGTCTAGAATTCAAAAAATTGCATGCTAAAACTTAAAAACAAAACAAAAAAACAAACACATACATACACAACCAAATAGTTACAGTTGGTTGTAAAGGAAGTAAAACGAAAAATCAGAGGCATCATATATAATAAAATTAGGTCACAGTTCCTCAAAAGGTCGCCTTTTTCCTGAGATAGCTCCAGGACAGGATCCGCGTCCTGTGAAGTGCTTTATAGAAGCTTAGTCTTGCTGGAGGTGAAAAGGACATTAGGTTGGCAACTAGACTGTGTTCATTTTCAGCACGAGGATTTGAACGAGAAGGTCTACTAGGAGCTGCCAAACAGCTTTGGTGCAGAAGCCCATATGGCCTAAGAGAGGCTTGCTAGTTCTCAGACGCCAGGCCAGAATGTGGAGAACAGCTTAACACAGCCATCCAGTGCAAGGGTTTTCAATTCTTCCTATAAGTTGGTTCTGCTCTTCTTCGGTCTAGTAAATAATTGAACAGAAGAAAAACAGTAAGATGTGGAGCAATATATCCGCCCATGCTTTAGGGCCTTTCTCTGCCTAGGTGCAAAAAGTGTACATGCAGAACAGAAACACAGGCAAGAAACGAATGTGCCCTTTACTAGACTTTGACTAGCCCAAAGCACCCAGATTCCAATATTTGTGTCAGAAGACCTTTATTATAAATGTTACAGGCGATGAGTTGGAAGGAATCAGGTCACTGGAACAAACCACTGGTTAACAACAAGATGGCTGTCCTTTGGGACCACAGGTGTGTTGCTAACCTCCAATTTTCTTCCTGATTTGCTTTGCTTTCCGAGGCTTGAGAATGATGTAGTTTGCATACACGGTGTACTGATCTGACAGGAAGGGGACATAGAATGCCCGCAGCAGCTTTGAAGATCTGGAAAACATGGAGAAAAAAAAGTAAAGAAAGAATGTTATCACTGGGGAGATTTACTAACAGTATTGAAAGTGATTAAAGGAAGTAAACTAAGTGTTGTGATGAGGATTATATTTTATATAAGTAGTATATCTGGATATATGAACAGTGTATCTAGTATCCAAGTAGCTGAAAAGTCTAAGTAACAGAAAAGTCAGTTACTCAGGTACTAGATCGTGATAAAAATTTTATCACGATCAAGTACCTTGTTACCCATGCCAAAATGTATTATTGTTCCTAATAAGCTATACAGCGTATGCTTCCGAATAACTCTAGGTCTTCACTTTGCATTAGAATGTGCCACAGAAAAGTTTCAGGTCACTCAAAGGACTGCTATTACTGAAATGAATTCTTAACACCCAAATGGTTTCTGCATCTAAGAAACTGTAGAGATGCCAAATACTCAAATGACCTGGACTCTATCTCTAAATTTTCCTAGAGAGGAGAAGAAAACTACATCCTGGATGTCTGTGCACACAGTGTTCCAGTATGTCTAAGTTAAGGAAAGAGTTTACACACAAGTTCATGTTATGGCAACATGTCTCTGGCAAATTATATCTACTTATTACTGAAATATGAGAACAACTGAGAACCTGAATTTCTCACAAGTTTCTGAAGGATGTGAAAAATGCTTACACTTTTAAATATATTATTTAATCCATCTGATAATCCTATGAGGAAAGTGACATTATTACCCCTAGTGTGTAGATGGGAAACCGAGGCTTGCACTTGCTCAGAGTAAGTAATGGAGCCCTCTTCAAATCCAGGTTTGGTTGCAGAGTCTGCACCCTTAACCACCATGGTTTATCCTGCATCCCAGGAACAGGCTAACAGGATTTATAATTTCCTAGAAAAAGTCGTAGCGATGGTTTTAAAATTCTATATTAAGTATTACTTCCTGACTGTGATTTCTGCAGCTGAAAAATCAAAAGTTGGCCCAGTTACTGCCACCCTAAATGAGGTAGCTGAAGGGTGTTCCACTGCCTGTCCTTTTCCAAATTCTAAACTTGTAAATGTCATGTCAACGTGGCATTTGTACTGGCAGCCTACCCCTTGGTTTGGCAGACTGCTACAATGCCTGCACACAATGATACCGTGCTTGGCACACACGCCTCTTAGGCATCCTTCCCACCTGGGACACTGGCAGTGCCCTGTGCTCAATTGAGATGCACTTCACTTCAACAGCCAACAGCTCAAGGACTTCAATAGAAAAAAGAGGCTTAGAGGAGAGACATAAGATAAAGCAGGACTCCTGCAAACCAAATGAACAGGAGGAGGAAGCACCTATCCCAGTCAAAAATAAGTTAATTTACTCTTCTTTCACGCTACGCAGCTAAGGTAAAGGTTGGAACAGAAAGACGCAAGCTGGAACAAACTCCTACAAGCTTAAGCACAGTAAAGAAAGGCTAAAACTAATTAAGTGTTATTTCCATTACAGTTGACTCCACAATAAAAGCTTCACTAATAGAGTCATAATATATTTCTGGTCAACTTAACCTTTAATGTAAATCTGGGTCCACTGGACCCAAATTTAGTTTTGTACTTTCTTTTTGAAGCAATTTCTTACTATTTGGGAGGATTATTAGGTCATGCTTTTCTTTTTAGAGTCTTCCAGAGAACAAAGAGAAATTATACTTATTTTTTTAAATATATTTTATTATTCTATCTTGTAATTACCATGAGAGTTCACTGCATCATCCTAAGGTACATTATAGGATCTTGGTGGTCTTTCTTTTGTTTAAAAAAAACTTAAATAATAAGAAAAAGAAAAAAACAATGAAATCACTGAAAAGGATAATGCAATAGTGAAGTAAATCACCATTATTGCATTATCCTTCAAATTTTTTTATTGCATTGCCCATAATATTTCATCATCTCTTAATAAGATATAAATTATTGGAAACACTATATTTGTCTATATTTATTTATTTATGTGTTGGTATCTCACTCGGTTGTCCAAGCTGGAGTGCAGTGGCATGATCAGGGCTCACTATAGCCTCAAATGCCTGGGCTCAAGGGATCTTCCTGCGTTAGCCTCCTGAGTAGCTGGGATACAGGTATGTGCTTATAAACCTAAAATTGGAAATGTCTGAATTGTGCAGAAGAATGCTTACTCTTCTTCCACAAAATTACGCACCATCAAAGGTTTCAAAAAATGATGCAAGTACTACATTTTGATGATGCAAGTGCAAGAAGAACCAGAAGCTGTGATAGGCTAGAATCTATTAGAAATACATCTAAAATCTGGAATCAGTATTTTTGGGAATGGATATATTCCAGATTCATGCATGACAGTTAATGAGTAGTTAGTTGCATTCAGAGACACTGTCCATTTCATACACACACACATCTCCAGGAGAATGTGGAATAAAAATTTGGGGTTGCTACATTTAAATTGTTATCACATTTTTAAATAAAATTATTTTTCACTATCCTTTTTATTCTTATTTTTGTTAAGTTATTTGTAAAATAACTTAAAAATATAAAAAACAAAAAGGGTCTAAGACAATAAACAGTGTTGACTATATTCCTGGTGTGCTAACAGATCATGTTCAAAGATCATTTCAGAAAAGTATCTTAGTAAGGTTCCGCTTAAGGGGTTGGAAAAAAGAGAAGGAAAATTACATTGGGCTGCAGCATCAAAAATAAAACTAGCCAGGTATGGTGGTACATGCCTATAACCCCAACTACACGGGAGGACCAGGAGTTCAAGGCCAGTGAGGGCAACATAATGAGACTCCCATCTCTTCAAAAACAAAAACAAAAAAAAACTGGCTGAACTGAAACAGAAGGACTACTATGCATTACTGTTAGTGTAAAAGTCAAGCTAAAACAAAGGTAAAAGATTAAAGCAACTGGGTCAAAATATTTACAATATACATAACAGAGGATTATTACCTAGACTATATAAGCTGCTCTTGCAGTCAATAGGAAGACAAACAGGCTGGGTGCGATGGCTCACGCCTGTAATTCCAGCAGTTTGGGAGGCCAAGGCGAGTGGATTGCCTGAGCCCAGGGGTTCCAGATCAGTCTGGGCAACTTGGCGAGAACTCATCTCTACAATAAATTTTTTAAATTAGCCAGGTGTGGTAGCGCGCGCCTGTAGTTCTGGCTACTTGGAAGGCTGAGGCGGAAGGATTGCCGGGGCCCAGCCAGCAGGTCGATGCTGGGGTGGCCGTGAGTGTGCCCCTGCACTCCAGCCTGGGTGATGAAGTGAGACTGACTCAAAAAAAAAAAAAAAAAAAAAGACAAACAACTTAACAGGAAAAATGACAAAAAGTATGAATAGAGAAGAGAAATGCAAGATGTAAAACTGGATGTAATTTGCAATCGGGTTTGCAAAAGTTAAAAATCTGACAATGTTGGCCGATTGTGGTGGCTCAGTCTGTAATCCCAGCACTTTGGAAGGCCAAGGCAAGAGGACTGCCTGAGCCTGGGGGCTCAAGAACAGCCTGGATAACTTGGTGAGACCTTGACTCTACAGTAAATCACAAAAACTAGCCAGGTGTGGTGGTGTGCATCTGTAGTTCCAGCTACTTGTAAGGCTGAGCCGGAAGGATCGCCTAAGCCTAGTAGGTCAAGACTACGGTGGCTGTGATTGTGCCACTGCACTCCAGCCTGTGTACATACACACACACACACACACACACACAAAGAATTTAAAAACCACCTATTGAATACCATGCTCACTACCTGGGTGATGGACTAAATAGAAGCTCAGACCTCACCATCATGCAACATACCTATGAAATAAGCCTGTACATGTATCCCCTGAATTTAAAATAAAATTGAAAAAATAAAATATATCGCAACCAGAATCTGCAGGAAAAAAAGGAAATTCATCTTCTAATAAGGATTCTTCCAGTGTGATGCTCTGATGAGAGACAGAGTCTTCTTAGCTTTGCCTTATACTTAATTCCCACCTTAATTCCCATGCCTGGCTAATATGTTTGATTTAATATAGAGATGAGGTCTCACCAAGTTGCTCCGGCAATTCTCTCACCTCAACCTCCCAAAGTGCTGGGATTACAGGCGTGAGCCACCAGTCCCGGCTGGTTTTTAAATTCTTATCTCCTTCCCTCTCCACTTTAGGAATCACTAGTGTCTGTTGTTCTCATCCTTATACCTGTATGTACCCAGTGTTTAGCTCCTACTTAAAAGCAAGAACATGCAGTTTTGGTTTTCTGTTTCTATGTTAATTCACTTAGAATGATGGCTTCCCACTGCATCCATGTTGCGCAAAAAACATGATTTCCTTCTTTTCGTGGCTGCGTAGTATTTCATGATGTATCTGTACCACATTTTCTTTATCAAATCCACTGTAGTTGTGATCTTTAATAGTGTTACCTATCTATAAGTACAACCTCTGTGGAAAACAGTTTGGCAATTCCTAAAAGATCTAAAAGTTGACCTTCCATACGACCCTGCAATCCCCCTTCTGGGAATATACCCAGAGGAACTCAAATCACTCTATAAAAAAGATACCTGCACACGCATGTTTATTGCAGCATTGTTCACAATAGCAAAAACAGGGAACCAACCGTGCTGCCCATGGAAAGGGGACTTAATGTAAAAAATGTGGTACATAAACATGACGGAATATTACACAGCCATAAAGAAGGGCAAAATTATGAACTTTGCAGCAACGTGGGTGGACTTAGAGTCTATAATACTGAGTGATCTAGCACAAAAATAAAGAAGTGAGTACTGCATGTTCTCACTCATAAGAGGACTCTGAACAATTATCATAATACTGTAAGAAAGGGATTGGCAGTAGTGGGAAACTGCCAGGGGAGGGAGGGAGGGCATACCTCATCAATAAGGGTATCTGATCTCAAACCAGGTGAAGTGGGAACCAAAGTGAGGCCCAAACTTTACCTACACAATGACCATTGTATACCTAACCCTGAATTGTACCCCACATCTTTAAAATAAAATAAAATACAAAATACAAAAAAAAAGTATTATTTATCTATAACATACAAAGCAACTAACTAATTTCTTCTAGAAGATAAAGTGAGAAAACAGGCTATATATGCATAAGCCCATTACCACCTCTGAGCTGGGATGGAAAGATTCCATGAATTTTTTTTTTAACCAAAGGAACAAGCTGGGCTTGAATTCTTCATTTCTAATACCACAGCTGATGTTCTAGATTAATTTATTTACCATCAAAAGCTTTAATATGTTAAGCATGACTGGAGCATTTTGAATTTGTTGTATTGTGTTATTACTGAAAGAAAGAAAATCAAATTGGTAATTGACCTTTGTAAAACAAAGGAGTTGCTGAGCATTGGAATAACATATATGTGCGCACATTTCTACACATGGAAATAAGATCAGACTGAATCACAGACAAAACTAATGCCTATGAAAACTCATATAAAAATGTCTGAAATAAAGTGAAATGCCAAAGTATTGCCCTAGGGCCACACAGGCAGCTTAATTTAGAGGGATGTAAAATATATGCCTTTATCATGGAAACTGAAAGACTTACCCTCCCAGTGAGAAAGTCACTCAAGCAATTCAAGGATGAAACAAACCTGGATAAAGCAACTGCCTGAACAGCATAATTAGCTCATGGCTCAGAATGTTTTTTAATTCAATTACCAGCCCTATTTATCAGGACTGGGGCGCATTCTGCTGTAGAGATTTAAATCGGCTCTTGCTGACGTCAATGGACAACTGGATGTCAGTCCCTGAAGTCACCAGTGCAGCAGGCACAAATGGAAATATGAAAATTCTGGGTCAAGTTTTCATTTTAAAAAGAAAACATCCAAGTATTCAGGTTTTATCTTTCCTATTCATCTATCTATCCATCTATCTTATCTACCTATCTCCATTCGCTCATCTGTCCGTCCACCCATTCATCCATCCAAACGTTAATATCCCCTATAAACCTGTAATTGAAGCCTACTATCAGCTGTCTTTCCAGCTAGGGCTTTTTAAAGGTAGTCTCTCTCTCTCTCTCTCTCTCTCTCTCTCTTTGCTTTTAGTTCACATTTCAGTCGGAGATTTTCTACAACCCTCAGTGTAGAAATGGCTTTTTGCAGCTATCTTCAATTCTGAAGAAAATCTTAGAATTCCTTCAGGACTTAGTCACAGTCAACCTATAGTTGCATATCAAACAATTTAAGAATTGCTCAAAAAGCTGACATGGAATGAAAATGTGACTGTTATTTAATAGTTTTTAACAGGAAATGGGACAAGACACATTACTATAATGGTCAGTAACTAATGCAGAGGTGACTTATAACCCTGTTACACAAAAGAGAATAGGTCCGGGTGTTACAGGCTATATGTTATACTCCACTAGAATGTCAGTCCCTTGAAAGTGGAACTTCATCTTTCTAACTGCTGTATCTCCAGCTTTTAGGACAGTGTCACACAGAGGGCTCAATAAGTATTCTGTGAATGAATCAATGACTATGCCCTGACTCTTAAATCAGATCGTTAGTTTACCTCCCTCCCTTCTTGCAATATTCCTCTTCCACAAAGAAAAGGACATACCTAAAATAGTATGAAGTTATTCTTTCTGTTCTCTTCTCCAGCAATTCAGTCCTAAAACCATGAGGTGGGACAGAGCAAAGTAGAAGCCTAGGGTTGGTGGGGGAGAGAGGAGAGGTGTGGTAGCTCATGGAATGTGGAACGCAAGTGAGGCCTGAAAGGTATGTCAGAAAATAAAATCTACCGCAAAGGTCACATAACCTCTCCAAGAGTCAGTTTACACAGAATTTGCTGAACCAGCATTATCTATGATACTTTATTTTCAGCAGACATTTACAACAGACCCTTGACTTTCATTGAATATTCACAACTGACTGGAGCAACCTACAAAAACCCATAATGTAATGGCTAGGACCTTGGCTGAGTCACAACCTGGAGTTAGGGCACTGTGAGATGGGTACAATTCACTGTGAGAGTGAATCATTCCACTGATTTGTGACCTTGGCCAACATCTGGCATAACATGGCAACCTCTTGACCAGTCACTTTTAGCCAATATTCAGAATGAGGAAATTGACAAAGAACTGCTATTAGGCAACTGGCTATTTTCAGACCTCAGTCCCATCAAGGTTGCTGTGGAAATAATCTTCACCAGTATTTGTCCCACCTGACAGCTATTTAGATATATAGATACTAGATGTTCCATTCATGATTCCCATAGAGAAGACATGTAAGAGGGTTTTTGTCCCTGCTCTTTTGACCTTCATTTGGGTTACTTCTATGTGACCAATAGGACTAGAGACCACATAAGGTAGATGATTCTGGCAAGTTTTAGAGAAATGAAATAAACAATGAGCATACTTTAAAATAATTAATAATCTTTATTTTCCCAAATGAGGGCATCAGAAACTTAAAACCCTTATAGCATCATTTTTTTTCTTTTTACTCTAACATAAATCCAGTTCTAAGAAAGCGAAATACATCAAATAATCAGTACATATTTTCTAAGACTCTCTAATATGTTAGGAGTTGTAGAGAATCAACATACAATTTGGTTCTAACTCTCAAGAAACTCAGATGATGGTACCAGCTGTTTGGTCTAAGCTAGCTCAAAGCACTGGCAGTCCTAAAACACTGTATATGTTCTTCAAACCTGAGAGTCTCTATGGCATAGATTTAAGGCACAAATAGTGTGTAAATGCTCTCTTTATTATTTTTATTTTTTTGAGACAGGGTCTTGTGCTGTTGCTCAGGATGGAATATAGTGATATGATCATAGTTCACTGCAGCGTCAAGCTCCTAGGCTCAAGCGATTCTCCTGCCTTAACCTCTCATGTGGCATGCACCACCACACCTGGCTAATTTTTTTGTGTTTGGTAGATACAGGGCCTTGCTGCGTTGCCCAGGCTGGTCTTGAACTCCTGGCCTCAAGTGATGCTCCCGCCTTGGCAGGATATTACAAATGTGCAGGGATTACAGGCATAAGCCACTGCACCCAGCCTTAAATGGTCTCTTTCTAGAGAATTAATTCCACAATAAAAAGCAGACTCTCTAAGCTTCAGAAAAACAAAGGTTGATTCTTCTTAAAATGTAAGCACATCTCAATGATTAAGCAGTTAAATAATACAATGGGCAAAACATCAATGTGTTTTGAAGCCAAACCTAGCCTGGGGTAGCTGCGCCAAATGGAGGGTCTCAGGAAAGTATGTGGGGAGAAGAAAAGAAGGAAAAGCCAAAAACAGAGACTGAAACAGAAAGTATAAGAGAACAATAAACTGATAAAGAAGTACAAAAGTACAGAAACTCTGATCTCTTCCTTGCTGTTTCTCATTATTCTTGGCATTACTGAAGGACCTAAGGGTACCAACCATGATTGGTACATGGGGACAAACAAAAGTATTTCAATTACCACTTAGGAGGGAGAACTAATTCTACCCAAAGGATTAGAACACTATCTGAAGCATGTCAAACTATTGGCCTGCAACCAAATTCTGCCATGGGGTAGAGTCTCCCTTTCCACCTGGGTAACAAGAAACTGCAGATGGAAACAGCCTGCTGGACCATTGTGAACACCATATGTCTCTTCTCTAAGAAATCTCCTTTAAAAAGAAAAATGTCAAAAATTATCCAATTGGGATGGAGATGGCTTTAAAAGAGCTGTGGTAGTTTTAAAATATGTCCATAAATTTTCTGACCCTCTTCACATCGGCAGGAGAAGTCTAATTCTTTTCCCCTTGAGCATGAGCTATTCAAGTGGCTTGTTTCCAACCAACAGAATGAGGAGAAATGCTGCATGATTTCCAAGACGGGGTCATAAAAAACAATGCAGCTCTTGAGATGCTTATCCTTGGAAATTAGCCACCATGCTGTAAGGAAGCCGAAGCCACAAGCAGGTATTCTGGCTGACAGCCCCAGCTGAGTTTTAGCCAATAGCCAGCATCAACTCCAGCCATATGAATAAGAAAGCCTTTGAGATGCCTACAGCCCAGCCACCATCTGATGACCAATGCATAAGAGACCTAGTTGAGCCCAGTCAACCCCTAGAACCATGAAAGGAAACAAGAATAAACTTTTCTTTTATGCTGCTAAGTTAGGGTGGTATTACATAACAACAACTACAACAAAAGCTTCCAACTAATTTGCCCTTATAGTGATTACTCCAATGGTCTTCTTATCTTCCAGAAATGAACAGTTCTGCTCTTGCTGAGCTAGCGGCTGGAGACAATGGCTCCCATCAACCAGACCCGTTTACCACAGAGGACAAAAGTGAATAGAGGTGCCATGGACTCTTTTAGGCCTCATGGCTGCTGAGTTTACTTCTGGGCTAAAAGGAGAGGCACGGTCTTGGTAAAAATTCTC
Source organism: Tarsius wallacei (assembly GCA_963574415.1). Classification (NCBI taxonomy): domain Eukaryota; kingdom Metazoa; phylum Chordata; class Mammalia; order Primates; family Tarsiidae; genus Tarsius; species Tarsius wallacei. The sequence continues at coordinate 8,152 of CAUYQG010049391.1, read as the reverse complement.
CAGAGCAGCTAAAGTTCAGTGGCCACTGAGAATCCTGTGCTAGGCATGGAAAGAACACAGGCAACATACATTATCAGCACAGCTCCCAACTTGCTGCTGAAGAGGCCCTTCAACTAGAAAAGGCCCTCTCCGGCCGGGCTTGGTGACTCAGCCTGTGATCCCACCACTTTGGGAGGCCGAGGCAAGTGGAATGCCTGAGCCTGCGGGTTTGAGACCTGCCCAGGCAACTTGGCGAGACCTAGTCTCTACAATAAATCAAAAAATTAGCTGGGCATGATAGCACGTGCCTGTAGTTCCGGCTACTTGGAAGGCTGAGGTGGAAGGATCACTGGAGCCCAGCAAGTAGATGCTGGGGTAGCCGTGAGCATACCACTGTACTCCAGCCTGGGCAACAGAGTGAGACTCCAACTCAAAAAAAGAAAAGAAAAGGCCTTCTCCTACCATAACAGCTGAGAGGGCCTAACTTCTAACTCCTTACTTGCATGTATTCTTAATCTATAATTACAGATTTTCAGGGCTTTGAGATCCTGCCCCAAGTCCTCCCAAATTGTGTCAAGCCCCCCAGTTAAGCAAGCCTAAAAGCCAGTGAGATGAGGCTACTATGCTCCAAAAGAGAGAAAAATAAAATCTCATAATCCAAAAGCCAAAGGTAAAAGCAAAGCAAGACGAAAAGGACCTAAAACTGCAGGAGGAAGCAGTGGGTGGAAAGTAGCTATGCAAAGTATTGCACGGCCTCCTGACATGCCTCTGAAGCTACCAACAGGCTCCGTTGCTCAGAAGGCCAACTGCAACTTCCTGAAGAGGCATTTCCCACCAGACACCCACAACCAAACATTCTCACCACACTTAGAAAGGAACCCACCATTGAACTGGGATTTATTGCAACACTCTCCCTTCACTCCTCTCTGAGGGCTGTCAGAGTAGGCATTACATCTGCCCACTTGTTGAGCTATTTTATTCAAGTTGCAATTATATCATGTTTCAAAGGAAAAAAAATCCTCTCTTATTTCAAAAAGTATGTAGTATGAGACAGCCATAGAGTAACAAGTGTGTCTGGTCTAAAAAGTGATATTGTCAAATAGGTTAGACCCCATATTCTGGGAGTCTGATAAACCTTTATAAAATCAGCCAAATACAGACATGGCAAATGCAGAAAGTAGGAGTTGCAACTCTGTACCAGTTACATGTGAGTAGAGATTAAAAACAGCTATTAAGATCTGATGTCTGGATCCTCCCTCAAATGGATGGTGTCTGGGGTTTCTAGGCCTCTATAAAGAGAAGTAGCAGCCAGGCTCGGTGGCTCAGCCTGTAATCCCACGCTTTGGGAGGCTGAGGTGAGTGGATTGCCTGAGCCCGCGGGTTCGAGACCCGCCTGGGCAAGCGAGACCCCATCTCTACAATAAATCAAAAAATTAGCCGGACGTGGTAGCGCGCGCCTGTAGTTCCAGCTACTTGGAAGGCTGAGGCGGAAGAATCGCCGGAGCCCAGCAGGCCGAGGCTGCGGTGGCCGGGAGCAGCCACTGCATTCCAGTCTGGGCGACAGAGTGAGACTCTAACTCAAAAAAAAAAAAAAAAAAAAAAGTGAAGTAGCAGCCAATTGGGAAAAGAAGTGAAGGGGCATCTGCGCTCGCATTCTCCCAGATGGGCTAACACCATTCAGTAAGGATGTTTAGTAAGGACGTCTCCACAAGTCCAACAGAAAGTCCTTGCTGATCTTGTAACAATTTGAACAGAAAACAGGCTTCTCCACAAATGTTTGAAGTTCCTGACTTTGCCCCAATGACAAAATTGTGCTAATAATCTTTTTTTTTTTTTTGAGTTGGAGTCTCACTCCATCAGTCAGGCTGGAGTACAGTGGCATGCTCACAGCCACCCTAGCATCGACCTACTGGGCTCAGGCAATCGGTCTGCCTCAGCCTTCCAAGCAGCCAGAACTAAAGGTGCATGCTTCCATGCCTGACTAATTTTTAAAAAAAATTATTGTAGAGATGAGGTCTTGCCAAGTTGCCCAGGCTGTTCTCGAGCCCATGGACTCAAGCAATTCTCTCACTTCAGTCTCCCAAAGTGCTGGGATTACAGGCTTGAGCCACTGCACCTGGCCAATAATCTATGACATACAACTTTCAGTATACTTTTTAAAAAAAATGTGTCTTCAAACTATCCTGATTGCTTCTCTTTCAGACAGTTGAGGCCCAAAATAGGCTATAATAGCAAGGAATGTCAGCAGATTAAACCAAATAAGTAAACTTTGGGCAAATCCATACAGTAAAAACAAACATGGACAGTGGGGCAAAATAAAAACTGTGTCTATATATGCTTTATTCTCCCATCCTGCTTTTCAGAATGAGCCTCCTCATTCTAGTCACATTAAAGCAAATGACCATTTACCTCAATTTGCCCAGGACAGGGCCCCTTTTCAAAGAGTTCTGATGTGGACATATTATAGATTACATAAAAGCAAATTCATAGCCGGGTGTGGTAGTACGCGCCTGTAGATCTGGCCACTTGGAAGGCTGAGGCGGAAGGATTGCCAGAGCCCAGCAGGTTGAGGCTGCGGTGGCTGGGAGTGTGCCACTGCACTCTGGGTGACAGAGTGAGACTCCAACTCAAAAAAAAAAAAAAGTAAATTCAAACCAACCTAAGAGGGAAATTAAACTTTTTGATACTGACTTCTGGGCCCCTCACCCAACATGTTTCTTTTTATCTTTCCACTTGTACTCACGATTGCTTTTTGAATTAAATAAGTGATTCTTCCCACTTTATCAGCACCTACTTAATCCTACTTTTTCCTTTAAGCCTCAGTTAAAGAAGCCCTCTTTCAGGAAGCCTTCCCAATATACTCTAGCCTCCTTTCTTCAAAGCTCTAGCATACAATTTGGCACCTCTATGGTCTTAATGTTTTCAAGTTGTTTTCATATGTATAGGTCTTTTTTTTTTTTAGTTGGAGTCTGTGTCGCCAAGGCTGGAGTACAGTGGCACGATCACAGCTCACCACAGCCTCAATCTCTTGGGCTCAGGCGATCCTTCTGCCTCAGCCTCCCAAGTAGCTGGGACTACAGGCGTGTACTACCATGCTTGGCTAATTTTTATATTTTTTGTGGAGACAAAGTCTCGCTATGTTGTCTAAGCTGGTCTCAAACTCCTGGGCTCAAGCCAACCAACCTCCCACCCTGGCCTCCCAAAGTGCTGGGATTACAGGTGTGAGCCACTATGCCTGGCCCCATATGTGTAGGTCTTCCTATAAAATGTTAAGTTATTCAAAAGCAAAATTTTTGTCTAATTACTTCTTTTATACTCCTAAAGAATCTAGCTCTGTGACAAGGACATAACAGATAACCAATAAAGACTTTCCAGCTGGTTTAAGGACATAACAAGAAGACTCCAGGTGCCATCCTCCTCTTGTAGCACTCTGTATTTTCCTTTTAAAGCACTTAACACATTTCGTAATTATATATTGATTTATGTGGCTGTTTGTTTAATGCCAGTCTCCTCACTGTATTGCAAAGTCCAAGAGGACAGGGACCTGTGTGCACTGTTGCTCATTACTATCTACCTAAGGTGTATCACAGTGTCTGCCAGTGTTCGGCAAATATTTGCTGGCTGGCTGGATGGTAGATGAACAGACAGACAGACAATGGAAGAAAGAAGACATGATCTCAAAAAATGAATGTACAGAAAGCAGATTTAGATTTTAGAGACTTAAACATTTGAGAAATGAAACTGCTTACATTTCTAAATAGAACGTGTGGCTGTGGATCTGTGCCCCACTGCTCACAGGCTGAATAAAACTCTCTCCTTTCCTCAAAAAGAGATAGAGAATAGTGAGGCCTGCGGCCCCAGCCGATGTACAGTCTAAGACATGAGTGACCATTGTATCCGGATGGTATCATTATTTCTCCTTGTTACATAAATTGCTAGCGCACAAAAACCATTGTTTCAAGACAGGGGAAATTCAACAGCCCCAGCAGATAGGCTTGAAGCATTTCAGGATCACGCTTACAAAAGCATCTCATGCTCCACCTCAGAGAGACAGCTCTGAGGCACACAGGCTCTGACAGTACAGTCTGACTTAATTGGCCCAAAGTCAGCAACATCAGATGTCACGGTGCTGATAGACATAGACTACTGTGGCAAAGTGGGCTGTAGGATCCTGCTGTTTTCGCAGTTAGATCGACATAAACTAGGAAATGCTGAGGAAGATAAAGGTAAAGAAAATCGGCATAATTTTGGAGCCCTAGGCAGCCTGCTAATTAATTGAAAGGCCTGACATTTCTATAATGCTTTAGATGCTAAATGTACTTTCATATGTCCATTCCCATTTAATCCTTATAACAACCCCATACAACGTACAAAACAGCCTGGGTAACATAGTGAGACCTTGTCTCTACAATAAAATAAAGAAATTAGCAGGGAGGGTAAGGTGGAAGAACCACTCAAGCACAGGAGGTCGAGGCTGCAGTGAGCCAGGATGGCACCACTGCATCCCAGTCTGGGCAACAGAGTGAGACCTTGTCTCAAAAAACAAAACAAAACAAAACAAAGTTATCTCTGTTTTACTGATGTGGAAATTTCAGAATCAGAGCGGCACTAAAACAGTGAGTGGTCAGGAGTTTTGTGGTTTTTTTTGAGTAGGGGTCTCACTCTGTCGCCCACACTGGAGTGCAGTGGGGCACAGATCCACAGCTCACCGTAGCCTTGACCTCCTGGGTTCAGGCGATCCTTCTGCTTCAGCTTCCCAAGTAGCTGGAACTACAGAAGTACACCACCATGCCCAGCTAACTTTTTTATTTTTTGTAGAGATAGAGTCTTACTATGTTGCCCAGGCTTGTCTCGAACTCCTGGGCTCAAGAGATCCTCCTGTCTCAATCTCCCAAAGTGTTGGGATTACAGGTATGAGCTACTGTGCCTGGCCCAAGTGGCCAGGATTAAATTCACGGGTCTTCAACCCCCATGCTTTCTTCACAATACTTTGCATGTGCATTGTACCTCTTCCATTCTTAACAACTGATTCATTCTCTCTCAGCATATGGTCATGAAAATCATGCTTTGAGCACAATTTATGGGAAATGAAAATCCTCTGAAGACATTCACCAGTTAACAGGAAGATTGTTTGGGATCTGCTGTCCCCTTAGGAGCTGGCGATCTTTCCAGGCCCAGGTCTTGTGTTGTCAAAATTTTCTCAACTCAAAAATGAAGACACGATAGAGCCCTACCCCAAGGACTATAATGAGTAACAAGCCAGGCACCAAAGAACATGTGTGATGCAGAGAACTTCACACTGTCATGCTGCCTCTATCTTTCCAGATCGCTCCTATCACTACCTCAATTCTGACAATGTTTTGAACGTCCATCCATGATCCTTCCACCTTTCATTGTCTCACACTCTCAGCACTGTTCCCCTACTTCCCTGCTTACCAGTTTAAGGTCAGGGTCACTCAGTGTATCACTTTCCCACATAGGTCTTCAACTCCCTTGCCTCCTCATACTCTGTTGAGCTTTCTTGACTAAAACCCAACCCTGCACACAAAGATGTGCACAAGAATATTCATAGCAGCATTGCTACGAATAGCCAAAAATGGAAACAGCCCGAATGTCTATCCATTAGTGAAGAGTAAACACTGGAATAGTACTCAGCAACAAGAAGGAACAAGTACAGACATGTGCTATAAACATAAACGAATCTCAAAAACACGCTGAGTGAAAGAAGCCAGCCACAAACCCCACATACAGTATGATTCCACATACATGAAATGTCCAGAACATTAAGTAGATTAGTGGGTCCCTGAAGTTGGGGGTGGGAATAAGGACCTAATTGGGGCGATAGAAATGCTCTAAAATCGAATTGTGGTAACGGTTGTACAACTTGGCAAACTGACAAACAGTCAATTTGTATACAATAATGAATTGCCATGGTATGTAAATTACACTTCAATAAAGTTGTTTAAAAACCCAGCTCTGGTTAAATTTACCTGTTTTATGCCTCACCAGTGTAGTTATACCTATACAAAGCTGGAGAAGAAAAAAGCAACCACATGGCCTCATTTAAAGCGCCAATGGGTTCTGGATCCTGTCCTCCAATCAGACTATATTTCTCTAGTTCTTTATCTCTCACAGGCCTGTTATTTCCTTTTTTTTTTTTTTTGGGTTGGAGTCTCACTCTGTCACCCAGGCTGGAATGTAGTGGCATGCTCACGGCCACCGCAGCCTCAACCTGCTGGGCTCAAGCGATCCTTCCCCTCAGTCTTCCACATCCAGCTAATTTTTTTATTTACTGTAAAGATGAGGTCTCACCAAGTTGCCCAAGCTGGTCTCGAACCCATGGGCTCAGGCAATCCTCTCACCTCGGCCTCCTATAATCCCTCGGCTGGGATTATAGGCGTGCGCCACGGCGCCCAGCCTCCTCAGTTATTTCATATTATCTTCTCTCCCCTCAAATTTTTAATACCCTATCCCTTACATTTCCTTCTCAACAAATAATCCTACTTCCTACTTCACTAGAAAATTGAGGCTATCAGAAGAGATTTCCAACATCACACCTACCTGCTTTCTGTTACTATCTGGTGCTGTTCAGTACAGCAGCCACTATTCATGGCTAATTAAATTTCAATTAATTGGGAGGCGAAGGCAGGAGGATCACTTGAGGCCAAGAGTTCAAGACTAGCCGGGCTCGGTGGCTCAGCCTGTAATCCCAGCGCTTTGGGAGGCTGAGGTGAGTGGATTGCCTGAGCCCACGGGTTTGAGACCCGCCTGGGCAACTCGGTGAGACCTCATCTCTACAATAAATCAAAAAATCAGCTGGGCATGGTAGCGCATGCCTGTGATTCCGGCTACTCGGAAGGCTGAGGTGGAAGGATCACCGGAGCCCGGCAAGTCGAGGCTGCTGTGGCCGGGAGCAGCCACTGCACTCCAGTCTGGGTGACAGAGTGAGACTCCAACTCCAAAAAAAAAAAGAAAGAGTTCAAGAGTTAAAGGTTACAGTGAGCTGTGATCTCACCACTTTACCCCAATCTAGGCAACAGAGCAAGACCCTGTCTCTATTAAAATAACAATAATAAAAAGTATAAATAAAATAATACATATATAATTAATTAAGATTAAATGCAATTAAAAATCCAGTTACTCAGTCATACTAGCTACATTTCAAATACCTGTGGCTTGTGGCTACTGTATTACTGCAGATATAAAATATTTCCATCACTGCGGAAAATTCTATCAGACAGGGTTGTACACAGATGATCTATATATCTATCTAAAGCCAATCCTTTACTTCCCTATGCATCTCCTCTTATCTACTCAAGGGCACTGCTTGAGCAATTATTCCTTTTCTCCTACATCAACAGTTTTTAACTCTACAAAGCATCGTTTTCATTAGTGTGCAAACATACCTGTTATTTCCTTCATCTTAAAAAAAAAAAAAAGACAGTTTGGGATGATAAAGATGTTTTAAAAAGTCCTGGAACTAATTAGCAATCATAGACAAGGTAGAAGGTGTAAGATTAATACACAAAAGTCAATCACTCTTCTATACACCGCAATGAAAATGTGAAATCTGAAATTAAAAACAGACCAGGTGTGGTGGCTCACACCTGTAACTCCAGCACTTTGGGAGGCTGAGTTGAGAGAACTGCTTGAGCCCAGGAGTTTGAGATGAGCCTAGACAACATGGTGAGACCTAACCTCTACAAAAAATAAAAAAGTTAGCCACCCATGGTGGCACATGTTATTAGTCCCAGCACTAAGTCCTTCCTCAGTCTTGGGAGGCTAAGGCAGAAGGACTACCTGAGTCCAGGAGGATGAGGCTGCAGTAAGCCATGATTTTGCCACTGCACTCCAGCCTGGGTGACAGTGAGACTCCAACTAAAAAACAAAAAGTTGCAATAAAAAACACAATACCATTTACATTAGCACGTGCTAAAATGAAATACTCAGTTACAAATTTAACTAAATATGCACAAGATCTATATGAGGAAAACTATAAAACTCTAATGAAAGAAATAAAAGAACTAATAAATGAAGTCCATTTTATCAATTCTTTTATTCATGGATCATGCTTTTGGTGTTATGGATCATGCTTTTGGTGTTATTTCTAAAATGTCATTGCCAAACCCAAGGTCAGCTAGATTTCCTCCTATGTTATCTTCTAAGAGTTTTA